>PVJN01012356.1:0-51072 GCA_004026805.1 Lasiurus borealis
GAATGAAATACAACTTGATAATGGCCCCTGCTTATTCTTACAAGAAGTTAAATTATCTTAAAAAATATATTCTTTTATTTTCAGATACATTTGACATGAATAGGAATTCCTCCTCCTCCTCCCTACCATCATCATCATCATCATCTAATTATTTCACAGTTGTTATTAAAAACATTTTTTTTGCAGGTCCTGACACTAAACTAATGCAGAACAGTGGTAAGACAAAGTTTAAAAGGACAAGCATTGATAGATTGATGAATACTCTAGTATTATGGGTAAGTTACTATAACAAAAGTAGACAATATCAAAAGTAGTCATTGTTATATTAATATATTTCTCATATTTTGTTGGGAATTCTTTCAGAAGTCTACATTCTGCTTTTGTAGTGTGTATTGGGGATTCTGCATTTTGGGCTCAGATATATAGCCTTCTACTTTCCAGATTATGATTTCTTAACTATTGGTAGAGTTTCTTAAGAGAGGTAGGTTTTGTTTATGGACCTTCATGATCTTGAAAATTCTCCATATCCTAAAGATTTGTTTTTGAGAAACAAAACATATTTTTAAGGTAGTTTGGTCTTTCTGTTGTCTTACTTTTGCTCACATCCTCTCAACATAGCTTATGGACAGGGCCAACTTCATGAGTGTATGATCTGTTCAGTTGCACAGGGTCCTCATTCTGAAAGGCCTCATGTGTGTTATTGATCTGCTGTAGGTGTGTTTTTTTTAAAGAAATTATTATAAATTTTGAACAAGGGGAGGTGTCACACGTTTTCATTTTGCATTGGGCCCTGAAAATCAGGTAGCTGATTTTACTTATTAATTCTCTGAGGTCTAAGTCACAGTTCTGCTTCATAAAGCCTTCTAAACCTCTTAGCTCATGGTTAACTCTCTCATCTGAATGTTATTCTCCTCTGAATTTTTTGAAATGATTTCCTCTACCACCCACTTAGTAAAAAAAATACCATTTATTTCTTGTATCCTATCCTTTTTTTTAGTTAGTCTCATGCTACCTTAGGTTGTGAATCTGATTGTTATCTGATTTTTCATGTAATATGGCTTTGCCTCCTTCAGAAGGGGTTAAGTTTCAGGACATTGATCTTGAAATATGAGGACAGTAACTTTGAACTATGTTCCCCAATCTGCCCCATCACAGACTAACAAGTAATTATTTACTTAATTGATATGTAATGGTGAATTCTGAATATGGAAAGAAGGAAACAGACTTTTTTTGGACACAAAATATTGTCCAGGCTCTGTTTTACTTTCAGTATTATTCTCAGACCTGGACTTTTCTCCTCTTTTTTTTTTTTGGCTGAATCCCTGGGTCAAGGGGACTGTGTCCCTCCTAGAATTTCCAACTTAAATGACCTGAGCTCACTCCTAGGGTTTGTATGGGGATTGTATATCTATCCACCACAGAGTAAAATTACTGGGTTGTGAGGCAAGGACTGTCCCAACTTTTTGTATTAGACAATTGGATGATCCTTTGGGATATTAGAAGCTGAGTCTATCCTTAAATTCAGGCATTTAATGCTGACTATCACCAATTTTAATGCTCTTACAGTAATTCAGTTAAATTAATTTGATATAGGTACCACTGGCAGGATTTCAGGGATTCACAATTCTGCTTTTCTCTAATACATAGTTTTCTAATGTACTTTAAATTGCCTTTCCCCAAACTTTGTTTTCTTAGTGTGGTTATCCTGTTCATAAGAGAAAAAAGAAGAAAGCAGTTCTAGAACATTTGAATATTCTTTCATGGAGGAGAAAGGAAATCAGAGGGAAATGTATTCCTATTCTTTAGCCTCACTCCTCTTTCCACAGTGGCTAGTCTCTGCTCTTATCATAGTGTGACACTTAGCAGCGCAAAGTCACCTGAGCACCAAGTTCAGCTCAGGTCTTACGTTGTTCACTAACATTGTATTCTTCCTGATTAAAGCTGAAATTTTGGGCTCACAAGGAACTGACTTTGCTGTATTTCTGTTTGCTATACCTAAAAAATGTCTGCTTTGCTAATACTGATACTAATCACAATGTAAGAGTCAACTCATTTTTAGGTTGCATCCTATATTTTTTTCTTATTTCAAAAGAAAAGTATATATGTCATGAAATCTTTTAATTAATCCCTACCTTTCTTGTTGACCTTAGTTAAGTATTGTGTAGCTAGAACTGTGACAAAAATATTTTCTAAGTCTGGGATAGTTATTGAAATTTTTTTCCTTTTGGTTTTGTGCTCGGGTGATTATATAACTTATTTAAACATGATACTTTTGAAGGGAGAAGGAAGGAACCCTATTCCTATTAGATATAAACTGGGGTTGACCAAGGCACATCAGGACGTATGAGCTTCTTTACTTAGCGATTTAAATCTATTTGTTCTTTATGAATCAAAGAATTGAAGTTATTAGCTTTGTGACTGTGGACAAGTTATATAATTTTTCTGTGCTTTCACTTTTTTATTTTTTATTTTGCCCAGTAAAGTGTGGAAATGATTGTTCCTATCTCAGAGTCAGTGGCAGAATTGAAGAAATATATGTAAAATATTTAGCTGAGTTCCCTACATAATAACATTAAATTTTACTCTCATGATTAGTAATAAGTAATAAGAGCTTTTTATAACCTGCTTTTCAAATGACAATTTCTTGGCATTAGATGTGCAATTAGATTGCATTGATATGACTAGTTTTGAGTGCAAGGCAACGTTAACCAGACTCTTATTCTCATTTCAGATATTTGGGTTTCTCGTATGCTTGGGAATTATTCTTGCCATAGGAAATTCAATCTGGGAGAACCAAGTTGGGGACAAGTTCAGAAGTTTCCTTTTCTGGAATGAAGGAGAGAAAAACTTTGTGTTCTCAGGATTCTTAACATTCTGGTCCTATATTATTATTCTCAATACAGTTGTACCCATTTCATTATATGTGAGGTAAGATGAGAGTTTATACTTTAGGGAAGCCATTTCACCAAAAGTCTTTGTTTGCGTAATCACTTTTGTTTGTTTTAAAATTACAACAGTGAGATAGATGTCTTGTTCTGTTTATGATCTGCCACATCTGTTACAAATGAAGCAACTAAGCTGGTTAATCTGTTTAACTTTTACATTTTCAAATACAATACATGCATTTTATTTTCTTCATTCAATTCGTTTTCTCACGAATCATTTTCTTTGGAATATATGGACTAATAATATAATCTCATGCAACCTGATAGGTTAGAATTGGGTTAATGTTGAGTAAGGAATAAAAGACTGTTTGGGGAGATCTATGGCCATGGTGCCTCCCTGCCACTAGTCTGACTCCAGAATCCTCCCGGATTCAGATTCTATTCTACACTTACTAGCTCTGTAAATTGGGCAAGTTGACTGCCTTTTAGGGCTTCAGTTTTATCATTGTAAAAACAGAGAAAAATAATAGGATTGTCTGAGGATAAACAAACATGTAATGCTATTAAAATGATGCCTGACAGACATATAAGAGCTTAATGAATATTCATTTTTCCTATTACTGTTTGTAACTATAAGTGAGTACATGAAAGACTTGAAGTATAGTTTGTGGTACTTAACCATTGTTAAGTAGAAGCATGATTCATAACTTCCACTAAAACTTAATCTGTCATTTCTAGAGCTAAAATGGTTTCTCTTGATACACACACAGGTGTGTGTATGTGTGTGTGTGTGTGTGTGTGTGTGTGTGTGTGTGTGTGTGTGTGTTTGATAAGTTGGCCCTAGAATCTGTACCTGAGACATTCATGATCCTAATTCTACCAAGACTGAGCCAGACAGTCCTAGAGAGGCTGGAGCCAAGAGGAGAGTTGATTGTTTGACTTTCCTCATCATCAGTGTTTAACAATACACAAAATCACCAGCTCTAAATCTCCACTAACTTTTATGAGCTTCTTTTTCTCTCTTTCCAAAATTATAGCTATGATGAAGCAAGGGACGTTTAATGCACAAAATCCGCCCTTGTTTTGGATAGCAGTCAGGAAACTGAAATGTCAAGTTGTGGGAAATTGACTTGAAGTAGTGGCATATGGCCATAACACCACAAATTGCTTTGAGCCTTCTGGAATTGTTGTCAGAGTGGGCTCTATGTAAACTGTGTCCTACTGGCTCATCTTTGATTCTGAGGACCACTCAAGCTTGTATCCAATTATAAAGTCTGTAGTAAATTCTGCTCTTTGCCAGAACAGTTATGGTCAGCTTTTATAGCTTTCCTTTTATGTCCTAAGTGAAAAATAAATGCTCATAGTGGCTTACCACCAGTAAGTGTGCAGTTTCATATGACCTCATGAAGGAAGAAGTATATTCTATATACATTCTTTCTTTGAAGTGCATTGGCATTTTTCATGTAATGATTTGAAAGGTTGGTGTGTGTTAGACACAATGATAGATTCCCAGGTTAGCATTCCTTTTCCTTCTGATGTGCCCTCTGTAGTGGTGGAAAGAAAATCTGTTTGAAATAATTCAAACCCAGGTTCTGGTCTTGGCACTGACACCAATAGCTGCATGTGACCTTGGAAAAAGCACTTGACCTCTCTGTGCCTCAGTTTGCCTATGAATACTAAGTAAAATGAATTAAAATAATATTATTTCTGTCTTTCTGCTCCAAATAATACCACTTTAATGCTTTTAGATAGCATTTAATATTTTATATAAAGTGTTTTCACCTACATTTAAGTCTCCCAACACTCTTAGGAAGTAGTTATTGCTGAACATTTTTCAAAAATTAGATTATTCACTCAGGATCATGGTACTGGTTAGAACCAAGATCCAAATCCAAGTCTTCTGACACTAGGCACAGTGTTTTCTCCTCTGTGCCCAAGCTGTGTATGGTTTAATCATCAGTGAAGAAATCAAGAATAAAAAAGAGTCTGGAATCCTCTGTCTACTGGTAAGGCACAGTATTGATGAGGATAAATGTAAGCTTTGCTTTCACTAAATAGGAATAGTGATTCTGATCTGAACTTGAGGTGGAGGGAACATTCTAAGGAATTTCAGGTTGCTCAGTCTTACAGACTGAGATCTAGAAAAAGAGAACTCCCAGATATTTCTGTTTAGAGGGATAAAGGCCTTCACCAGAAGCTTCCCTTAGGCATTTGAATAGCTTCCAAGGATAAATTAGTGCCATATGTCACTTGAGAGTAATAGTGCAGAATTTACTTTGAATGGTTAACAATTCCACGTGAGCAAAGGAGGTTGATTGTGGTAAGATATTTCTATGCTGTCAGTTTGTTTATCTGTAGTGTTAAACATACCCAGCTATGGTTTCTTATATATACCAACTCAAAAAAAGCAACCCTTATATTCCAAGGGAATTAGCTTCTGAGTGTTTTTTTCAAAGCAATAGAAACTTCTTTCCATGTTGCTTGTTTAGCCACTGAATAGGAAGAATCATTAGCCTGTTCTTTGAGCATGAAGACAGAGAACACTAAGTGGCTTGATCATGCTAACTTTGAATATTTGTCTCCTTTCTCCATCATAAAACAAAAGGCTGAATGTTCTACTGTGACTCTCTTAAATCCTGTTTTCCCAACAGAAAGGATGCGCTTTCTCTCAACAGACTATTTTAAGGTCTAAGAATTCAAGTTAATTTAGAGAATTTCTATTGGCTTATACTGTAACAGAGAAGGATCAAATTTTGTTTCATTCATTTTTTTGCCTTAAGTTTTCAGGGAGCTACTTTACTTTTAAATAAATGAAAGCTTTAACTGATCTGTGCGGTTACTTGCATAATGTTGTTCTTATGGCATTCTTAAGGCCAGGACTGCACTGGCCTTACCAAATGCTTGAATTCTTGTCTTGGTTAATTATTTATGTGACCTGAATTTAGTCATTTACCTTCTGTTAATGACCTTATTAATGAAATGAATGATTAGTCAGGATTCATTCATGTAATCCTGCCTGACTGCCTATGACAAGTAAGGCGCTATGCCTGGCCCATGTGCACTAACTACTGCTTTCTGAGTGACAGAATAAGGAAAACAAAGCTTAATTAGCACAGCTATCAAGGAACTTATAAGGAAGTGTGTTTGGGGTGGTGGTGGTGGTGTAGTGGTGGTGGTGGTGGATGCAGAATAGTAAATCATAACAGGAAAACATATGAGTAAGTGCATGCAGAATATGATATTTATTTATTTATTTTTATGATATTTATTTTTATATCATATGATTCTATAGAGTCATAATGGGATTTTTAGTTTGGGTGAAAAAAAGTGTTACCACTTAAATAGTTAGAAAATGAACTAATATCATACCACTTTGGGGAAGGAAGATGTAGACATGTCATGCAGTGACAGCTAGAAGATAAAATTTAATGCACTGGGTATCCTCTTTTGTCTTCAAGGAGATCAATGTTCAGAGGTAGTGTAACAGGCTGCTGTGAACTTTCTCACTTTATAGCTGAGAAAACCAAGGCTTAATTCCCATTAAGATTAGAAATAAGCTATAGGTTCTTGCTATGACCATTACTATTTTGTTCTATTCTGGATGTCTTTGTTAGTGTACTAAGACATGCAACTGAAATATCACTAAACAAAGTGAGACATGAAACTAAAACTAAAATAAAACAATTAGAAAGGAAGAGCTTAGACAATGTGATTACAATTCTAGAAAATCAAATACTTTTAATATTTAAAAGTTTTCATTAAGCCAATAACAATTTAAAAAATTATCAGTAAAAAAAAAAATAATGTCCAGGAACAAAGTTATCAAGCTATAGTGTGAATCTATATGAAAAAAAAAAGACTAAATTAAATTAAAAAAATAGATATTTTTACCATTTCCAGAGAGGAAAAGAAAGGGAGAGAGAGATACAAATATCAATGATGAGAGCGAATCATTGTTTGGCTGCCTTCTGCATGCCTCCTCTAGGAGATTGAGTCTACAACCGGGCATGTGCCCTGACCAGGAATCAAACTGATCTCCAGGTTTATAGATTAATGCTCAATGGCTGAGCCATACCAGCCAGGCTAAAATTTTTTTAACAATAAAAATACTTTTCAGAATTGAATTCCTGGAAATACTTATTCTTACTAAAGTTGTTTTAGGCATTATAAAATATCAGTTATTTAAAATAATTCAGAATCCAACACAGAGTTAATAAAAACTTGAGTAAGTATTATGAGAACGCTGATAAATTGATTCTAAAGTTTATTTAGATGAGTATGATGATCCCATCATCATGGGATAAATGAGTGATTATAGCTAAGAATCTTTGAAAAAAAAAGATAATAAATGTCTCTTATCTCTTCTCAGGTATTGCCAAATTTTATAAAGCTACAAAAACAAGAAATGCGTTAAAGTGACACTAAGGAACACAATTGAAATTCCTAAAATAGGTTCTAGTAAGGAAAGTAATTTATATTTGATATGGAAGCAGTCCAGCATAATAGGGGGAAGGGCTTAGTGCTAAACAAATGGTGATGAGAACCTTCCTGTTGGTAAAAATTGAAATTAGCTCTTAATGTGTATGTCATACTTCAAAAAATTCTGATTGTGACAAATAATTAAATGTAAGAAAATTAATAAAGAAATAGAAAAATAATGTTATCTGTATGTATAATCTTGGCATTGGAAGGGCCTAAGTAAAACTCCACAAACTGAAATTATAAACAGAAACTATAAAATATGGGTAAATTGGGTCAATTAAAAAGAGAAAACTTCTGTATGTTAAGAACAGTGGAAACAGAATTAAAAGACAAATGACAAATTGGGTAACATATTTGCAAAATGTTTATATATAAAAATATATTTTCTTAACAAATAACTAAATACACTAACATCTCAATAGGAAAATAAATTATGCAGATAACAATTAGATAATTCTAAGATGAAAACAACTGGCCAATAAAATCTGAAACAAATGTTTAAATGTTTTCTGAAAAGAAATGCAGTAAAGAGCAATTAGATGCATTTGACTTGGCACCTAGTAAAATATAATTTCCAATAATCTAATAGTAGAATCTTACATTATCATAATCATTTTGGAAATTGATTTGGCCTATGTATAATAAAGGTTGAGAAAGTTCATACCTTGGGCAACAGAAATTTCATTCCCACAGTTGGAAAGTCATAGATCACCACTAGATTATAAGACAATGCTTTTGTTCTGGTAAATAGGCAGAATAACATGACAACCTTCCCTGTTTCCACTCAGTATCTATTATGGCTTTCTCCATGCTGCACAGGAGATTATTTTCACATCTTTTGGCAAAGTGAAGCCACCTCAAAAAAATATTAGAGAGAAAGTCCTCAATAACATACTACTTCAGATCAGACATTTGATAAACATTTTAAATAATTTCTCCTAAGATACAGGAGAAATGTCAATAAGACATTGTATATGTAACACAAGAAATGTCCCCGAGGCCCGTTTAATGTAAATAGAGAATCATGAACTGTTCCCTAAGACTATGCAAAGCCAGCCTATTGTCTCCTGGAGCTGTAAGGAAACCACTTAGGAAGGTTTATGAAACAAGCTCTGCTGAGATTCTTCTGAAGGTCACAAAGTCTAGGGATAGAGAGGGGATCCACAATTTCTTCTCAACTCCAAGGACTTGGCAGACGTCTTACTTTGGTAAAGCTTTGTATGTTCTGAAATTAATGCAGAAACTCTTTTTCCCCTCCTATGTTAATGGATGAAAGTGTGGAAGTAATTCGTCTGGGACACAGTTACTTTATAAACTGGGACCAGAAGATGTATTACTCTGGAAAAGCAACACCTGCTGCAGCTCGAACGACCACGCTCAATGAGGAACTGGGCCAGATTGAATATGTTTTCTCTGACAAAACGGGCACCCTCACTCAGAACATCATGACTTTTAAAAAATGTTCTATTAATGGGAGAATCTATGGTAAGGGAAACAGTTTCTTTTTAAAAATGATATTGATGGTCCTGTAAAAATATTAATGGTCCTATAAAAAATGAGCAAGAGTATATATTGTTTCTTATTATGAAACCCTAAACCAATGGTCGGCAAACTCCTTAGTCAACAGAGGGGCAAACTGCAGCTCATGAGCTGCAGTTTGCCAACTATTGCCCTAAACCATCATTGCTTTCCTGTTAATATGGGTGCCACTGGTATCTAACATAGTGCTTATCACATAATAAACACTCACTAAATATTAGCTGGACCAATAGATATTCATCCAGTAATTTAAAATGTTTTTAAATTGAATAATTTAAATGTTTATTTTAATTGATTTTAGAAAGGAGAGAGAGAGAGAGAGAGAGAGAGAGAGAGAGAGAGAGAGAGATCAATGAGAAAGAAACATTGATTAGCTGCCTCCTACACATACCCTACTGTGAGTTGAGCCCGCTACCCAGGCATGTGCCCTAACAGAGAATTGGAGCAGTGACCTCCTGGTGCATAGGTTGATGCTCAACCAATTGAGCCACATAAGCCAGGCAATGTTGAATAATTTAGAAGAAACTTATTTTTTTTTTTTATCATTCATGGGTAAAGAAGGGGCTTAGATGTGATACTGTCTGAAGTTCCATTCAGTGTTCAAACTTTGTGATTCTGCTATGTGGTACTTAATAGGTCTATATCCCAGAGGGGACAAGTTCTTGGTAGTATTTTACACATCCTTCCCATCAGCTCTGGAATTGATTTTAGTGCCCATATTTGTGAGAATTTACTATTCGTTCCTGAGAATGCACATTGTAGAGAACTACTTTGAGGGGCTAGACAAGCTAGTTCATCATTATGCAGTTCCTGTTTGTAAGCTTTGTCAGAATACCTGCTCTGTATTTGAACTTCAAGCATTTTATTTATATGTGACCTTTCTCACCCAGACTTGGGTCAATTAGCAGACAATTCCTTCTGCTGAGAGCATGAACACTATGCAGAAGGTTTCTGTTGGGTTCCTCTGGATTCCTGATCTCATTTCACTGGATTCTGAGAGTCCAGTTTCTCCAAACAGAAATCTCAGCAAGTAAAGGAAATCCAAGAAACATGGGAAGAAATTCCCATTGTCTCCTGATGGGAAACTTCATATACTCCCAAATATTTTAAAGTAAGATTTGACCTTGAACAAAATTAAAAACACAAGACGTTGATTTTTATACTCACTTCCTCTTTCAACCCACCCCTGTAAACCAGGGGCACCATAGTTTCCTCACTTCTTCTATGCCTCCTACTTCTCTGGAAGTGGACCAGATGGTTTTCAACCTGGACTCCCACAAGCCTCAGCTATATCGTGCATTTCGTATATCCCTATCATAATTACTAGTAAATAAAATAGAACCTTTCCTTAAAAAGCTTTATGGACATTATTTTAAAGACTTTCTAAATACTGTCTTAACCCAAAGAGTAGTTTAAATGGGAAAATTTTAGAGTATTGGAGATATTTTGGATTTGGGAACTTTTGAATTATTTCGCCATGGCACCTATTGATAATATAATAATGATAATAATATCACTTCTAGGAAATGATGTTAAGTAAATTATCAGACATATGGACCCAGATTTGTTTGTAAAGTTGTTTGTCACAGGAATATTTTTAGAGAAGGCATTTGATATTCACAAAATAAATATTCCAAGGTCTTTGCAAATCTTAAGTTTACAAATTCCATGATAGCTTATAATTTCCTATAAAATGCAGCAAAATAACTGAAATATTTAAGTAACCTCTTTAGACTCTTAATTTGTATGCCATAATAATTTATGTTTCAGAATAACTTTTCCCAGTTATCATACATGTTGGTCTTGTTTTTATCATAGATCCAGGCCTTGCAAATTTTTGACATTATACTCTGATTTATCTAAATCCTCTATTTTCTGGCTCAGAACTATTATTTTTCTTAGACCTCTTTAATTTTCCTTCACTCTGAATACAACCTTAAAGGTAAGGTTTCTTTGGGGGGACCAGTTTACACAAATACACAGTTTTGCTATCATTCTTTATTAGAGTTACTAGAGGGCCAGTGCACAAAATTCATGCATGGAGATGTGTATCCCTCAGCCCAGCTTGGTCCCTCTCCAATCTAGGACCCCACGAGGGATGTCCAGTAGGATTGGGCCTAAATGGGCAGTTGGACATCACTCTCACAATCCATGAATGCTGGCTTCCAACTGCTCACCTACCTTCCTTCCTGATTGCCCCTAACCACTTCTGCCTGCCAGCCTGATCACTCCCCTGCCAGCTGGATTGATGCCTAACTGCTCCCTGACAGCCTGTTTGCCCCTAACTGTCCTCCCCTGCAGGTCTGGTCACCCCTAACTGCCTTTGTTTGCAGGCTTGATTCCCCCTAGCTTCCCTCCCTTGCAGGCCTGGTCTCTCCCAGCTCCCCTCCCCTGCTGGCCATCTTGTGGTGGTCATCTTGTGTCCACATGGGGGCAGGATCTTTGACCACATGGTAGCAGCCATCTTATGGGCTGAAGTAGTGGTCAATTTGCATATCACTCTTTTATTAGATAGGATTGTACATGGGGTAGGGTAAGGACTGGAACATAAGCATTCTGAGTCTGAAATTTAAGTCAAGGTGCTTGGTTAGGTTTATTCACTAGCACAAGAACTCCTCCCACATGCAGTCACATAGCAGCCCACATTTAGACCTGTACCTAGAAAAAACAACCAATAACTGTTAATCAAGTGTCTTTTTGTTGTTGTTGTTGTTGTTACAGCATTATATAGTGATAAGAGAGAGGCTTAAGTTCAAAAACCTACTCTGCTGCCTTTGCAATATTAGTTTAGTCATGCTACATTGAACTCTGTTCTTTAGTTCACTCATCCATAAAACAGGAATGAAAATCTTCACCTGGCAGGTTTGTTATAAAGAACAGTGATAATGTAAGTTTCTGGCATAGGATGGATGCAAATAACTCATTATTTTTACAAGAATTATAGTTCTGGCAAGTTGTATTAAACCTTCAAATGCCAAACAAAAATTAGAAAAATCTTAAAGACCTCCAGATAGGAAAAAGCTAAAGTATATGATGCTATAGGGGTTATCATGCAATTCCTCAAAATTAGATTCACAGAGAATTTTTAATGATGGGAGAAATTTTTATACTCTTAAATGGTTAAAAACAGCAGGAAGCAGAAATTTATAACTAGTATGATGAATATATATATATATATATATATATATATATATATATATATATATACCTGCAAACATATATACAATATACATACACATACTAGTGTGATCAACCTCAAAACAACTCTGTAAATATTGGTTTTCTCAGGGTGGTAGGACTTTGAAACATTTTTATTTTCTACTGCAAATGTCCAGTATCTTACAATATATCTATAATGATCAGATATTAGCTTTATCCTAAGAAGTTATTTTTAGGTGTCTGGCACATATAGTAGGTGGCTATGTGCTCTGCCTGAAGAAGGCATTGCCATTGTTTAAAGTTTACATGCTCATCTGACCTTCATAATACACAGATGTATCTGGCCTCAACCATGGTAGACAAAGATGTGCTCACCAAGCTCTAGCATTGACAAGAATTGGTCTATATTGGATATAATTTTGGACTCCCCAACAGTGGGAATAAAGTAGAAGTTAAAATTTGCATCTCACAAACATCATCTTATCTAATAAAAGAGTAATATGCAAATTGACCATCAGTCTGCTACACCACAAGCCATGCCTACCAACCATGCTCACCAGCCAATTAGGAGCGAGTATGCAAATTTACTCCAACCAAGATGGCTGCAGCCATGAAGGAGCGAGAGGGAGGCTTGGGTTTCCTCAGTGATGGAGAAAGTCAAGCTTTCTGCACACCCTGACTGGCCCCAGGCCTCCACTCAATGCTACAAAGTTTCAATTATAGAAGACAAATAAATTCCAACAAAAATGGCAGCAGTCCAGGATCTGGAGAGAGTCGGAGGTTAGAGTTGCCCCTGGTGATGGAGGAAGCCAAGCTTTTAACAGCCCTAGCCTGCCTTGGCCTCTGCTTAAGGCTATAAAGTTTCAATTATAGAAGAGAAATAAAATCCCAACAGAAATGGCGGCAGCCACGGAGTGAGCAAGAGGTTTGGCTCCACTCCAGGCTACAA
This sequence comes from Lasiurus borealis, assembly GCA_004026805.1. Classification (NCBI taxonomy): domain Eukaryota; kingdom Metazoa; phylum Chordata; class Mammalia; order Chiroptera; family Vespertilionidae; genus Lasiurus; species Lasiurus borealis. The sequence goes on from PVJN01012356.1 coordinate 13,015, forward strand.
AATTTCAATTGTAGAAGATAAATAAATCCCAGATACTAGGGCCTCCGTTTGGGTTCCTGGGAGCATGACCAGCCTGCAAACCATCACAGGCCCCTCTCCCAGACTTCCCCATACCCCAAGAGAACCCCCACTCTAATCGGTGACACCCTTCAGGGCAAACCAGCTGGCCCTACCCATGCACCAGGACTCGATCCTATCTAATAAAAGAGTAATATGCAGATTGACCATCACTCCAACATACAAGATGACTGCCCCTATGTGGTCAAAGATCCTGCCCCCACATGAACACAAGATGGCCAGCAAGGGAGGGCAGTTAGGGGTGACCAGGCTGGAAGAGGAAGGAAGTTGGGGGTGACCAGGCCTGCAGGGAAGGACAGTTGGGAGAGACCCAGGCTTGTAGGGGAGTGGTTAGGAGCTGATCAGGCTGGCAGGTGAGCAGTTGGGAGCCAGCAGCCCTGGATTATGAGAGGGATGTCCAACTGCCCATTTAAGCCCGATCCTACCGGGATTGCAGTCGGACATCCCTCGAAGGGTCCCAGATTGGAGAGGGAGCAGGCTTGGCTGAGGGACACCTCCCTCCATGCACGAATTTTATGCACTGGGCCTCTAATAGATAACATAATGCCAGAATGATGATATATCAGAAATACATAATTACAAATTTTGCTTAAATGCATACTGCATGTTAGTTCTATCTTGGACAAACATGAGTATTTATCTCTGTATATAGCCATATTTAAGGTTACAATTTGAAAATACTCTTAAAAAGTTTACCTTTGAACCCAGAATGCCATCCCAAAATGATAACTTAATAAGTGTATTCCTGAAGATTAAATGTCTAAATCTAGTTTCCATTTCATTTAGTTTTAATTCTCAATTTTTTTATGGCAGGTGAAGTACATGATGACCTGGGTCAGAAGACAGATATAACTAAGGTGTGGAGGTGATAAGATTTCCTTTTTACTTTTAATTTAAGATTGTGCATGTTTTTAAAATGATGAATTCCTAAAAGTCTAATTTGTGCTATGATGAGATGAGATACATAACATTAAAATATTTATATGATTCAAGATTTCTTCTTATGCAGGTTCTCCAACCCCAGAGTAACCACTTCCTTATTCTAATATATATATGCAAATATATTTATCCATTTTTAAGGTAGATATATACACTGTTCTTTCAACTTTCTCAGCAGTGCATTTTTAGAGATTTATCTTGAACAGTAAAAAAAATACTTCTTATTCTTTTTGATGACTGATAATATTTTGTTACATTGATATTCTATAATTTATGTAAAGAGACACTATTGGACATTCAGGATATTTTCAATATTTTGTTATTAAAGAAAATGTAGCAAAAATAACAGTGTATATCTATGCTTTTGCACATGGATCCTATATTTTAACAAGTTCCATTTTTAGAAATGAATTACCAGCTCAAAAGGCATGTGCATTTGTAATTTGATAAATATTGCCAGATTACCCTTTTTAGAATTTATACTAATTTACTCTCCCACAAACACCCTCACCGATACTATGTTGTATCAGAATTTTTGATCATTGACAAACTATGTGCGACATAGTATATCAAAATGTTTCAAATTTTAATTTCTCTTATTATGACTGAGGTTGAACATCTTTTCATACTTTTAATAGCCTATTGTATTTCCTTTACTGTGCACTTCTGGTTCATAATTTTTTACCCACTTTTCTATTGGATTATCATCTATTCATTGTTTCTGAAAATAAATGTCACATTAATTTTATTTTTCAGAATCTATAAAGTTACTAGATTCTGTTTGCTAATGCTTTATTTAGGTTTATGCATTGGCATTTGTAAGGCATGATAGTCCTCAATGTTCATTTGCAGTGGTTCTCAACCTTCCTAATGCTAATGCCGCAACCCTTGAATACAGTTGTGGTGACCCCCAACCACAAAATTATTTTTGTTGCTACTTCATAACTGTAATTTTGTTACTGTTATGAACCGTAATGTAAATATCTGATATGTAGGATGTCTTAGGTGACCCCCAAAGGGGTCCTGTCTTATGTTTAAATCCTGTATTTATTTTGAGTTTATTTTTTGTGTATGGTGTAAATTGATGGTCTAGTTTCATTTTTTTTGTATGTATCTGTCCAATTTTCCCAACACCATTTATTGAAGAGACTGTCTTGACTCCATTGTATATTCATGCCTCCTTTGTCAAATATTAATTGAGCATAGTGGTTTGGGTCAATATCTGGATTCTCTATTCTATTCCATTGTCTATATGTCTGTTCTTGTGCCAGTACTAGGCTGTTTTGAGAACAGTGGCTTTGTAATACAGCTTGAAATTTGGTATTGAGATTCCATCTATTTTATTCTTTTTTCTCAGGATTGCTATGGCTATTTGGGATGTTTTTTTGTTCCAGATGAATCTTTGGAGAGTTCTTTCTAGGTCTGTGAAATATGCCATTAGTGTTTTAATGGGGAGTGCATTGAATCTATAGATTGCTTTGGGTAGTATGGACATTTTAATGATGTTGTTTCTCTCAATCCATGAACATGGTATGCTCTTCCATCTGTTTATGTCTTCCTCTATCTCTTTTTTCAGTGTCCTGTAGTTTTCTGTGTATAGGCCTTTTACTTCTTTAGTTAAGTTTATTCCTAGGTATCTTAATTTTTTTGCTGCGATGGTAAATGGGATTGCTTTTTAAATCTCTCTTTCTGAAAGTTCACTATTGGTGTATAGAAATGACATAGATTTCTTGGCATTAACTTTGTATACTGCTACATTGCTGAATTCATTTACGAAGTCTGTTAGTTTTTTGATGGAGTCTTTTGGGTTTTTTATATACAATATCATGCCATCTGCAAATAAGAACAGTTTTACTTCTTTTCCAATTTGGATGCCTTTTATTTTTTCTTCTTGTCTGATTGCAACAGCTAATACTTCTAGTACTATGTCGAACAGGATGACTGAGAGTGGGCATCCCTTTCTTGTTCCTTTCTTAGGGGAAATGGTTTTAGTTTTTGCCCACTGAGTATGATGTTAGCAGTGGGTTTATCAAAAATGGCTTTTATTATGTTGGGGTATGATACTTCTATTTCCACCTTGCTGAAAGTTTTTATCAAAAAAGGGTGTTGGATTTTGTCAAGTGCTTTTTCTGCATCAATTGATGTGACTAAGTGATTTTTATCTCTCAATTTGTTTATGTGATGTATCATGTTTATTGATTTGAGGATATTGTCCCATCCTTGCATTCCTGGGATAAATATTACTTGGTCATGGTGTATGATCTTTCTGATGTACTACTGGGTCCGATTTGTTAAAATTTGTTGAGGGATTTTGGCATCTATGTTCATGAGGGATATTTGCCTGTAATTCTCTTCCATAGTGTTGTCTTTATCTGTTTTTGTTATTAGGTTGATGCTGGCTTCATAAAAGGAGCTTGGAAGTGTTCCTTCCTCTTGAATTTTTTGGAATATTTTGAGGAAGTTAGGTTTTAATTCTTCTTTGAATGTTTGGTAAAACTCCCCTGGCCGTGAGCTTTTGTTTACTAAAAGCTTTTTGATGACTGCTTCAATTTCTTCCATAGTTATTGGCCTAATGAGATGTTTAGATTCTTCCTGATTGAGTTTTGGAAGGTTATATTTTTCTAGGAATATGTCCATTTCCTCCAGGCTGTCCAGTTTCTTGCAATAGAGTTGTTCATAGTATTTTTTTTTAACAATTCTTTGTATTTCGGTGAGGTCTGTTGTTATTTCTCCTCTTTCATTTTTGATTTTGTTTATTTGGATCCCCTCTCTTTGCTTCTTGGTGAGCCTGGCTAGAAGTTCATCAATCTTGTTTATCCTTTCACAGAACCAGCTCTTGGTTTTGTTGCTCTTTTGAATTGTTTCTTTGGTCTCTATGTCGTTTATTTCCGCTCTGACCTTTATTATTTCCTTCCTTCTGCTTACACTGTGCTTTTCTTGTTGGTCTCTTTCTAACTCTTTGGGTTGTAGTGCTAGGTAATTTATTACTATTGTTTCTTTTTTTTTTTTTTTGCAGTAGTCTTGTACAGCTATGAACTTCCCTCTCAAGATTGTTTTCACTGTGTTCCATAAATTTTAGATTGTTGTGTTTTGTTGCCATGATGTCTTTTATTTCTGACTTGATCTCTCTGATTATCCAGTCATTGTTTAATAGCATGCTGTTTAGTCTCCATCAGTTTGATTTCTTTGGGTTATTTTTATTGTATTTGATTTCCAGTTTTATGCCACTCTGATCAGAGAAGATGCTTGATATGATTTCTATCTTCTTGAATTTGAAGAGACTTTGCATATGACCCAACATATATGGTCTATCTTTGAAAATGACCCATGTGTACTTGAGAATGTATATTCTGTGGCTTTGGAGTGAAATATTCTAAAGGTGTCAATGAATTTCATCCGGTCTAGTGAGTCATTTAGGATTTATGTTTCTTTGCTGATTTTTTGTTTAGAGGATTTGTCCAATGTTGATAGTAGGGTATTAAAGTTCCCTACTATGATTGTATTGCTGTCAATCTTTCCCTTGATATCCTCCAGGAGTTTTTTTTTAATTTAATATATATATTTGGGTGCTCCTGTATTGAGTACACATATGTTTACCAGAGTTATTTCTTCTCGATGGGTTGCTCCCTTTAGCATTATGAAGTGGCTTTCCTTATTTCTTATTATATCCTTCACTTTGAGATCTAATTTGTCAGATATAAGTATTGCTACCCCAGCTTTTTTTTTTTTCATTCTCCTTTGCCTGTAAAAGCATCTTCCATCCCTTCATCCTCAGTCTGTGTGAGTCTTTTTTTCTGAGGTGGGTTTTTTGTAGACAGCAGATATATGGGTCATGTTTTCTTATCCAATCTGTTACCCTATGTCTTTTGATTGGACCATTTAATTCATTTACACCAAAATTATTATTGATAGCTACTTATTTGTCACCCTTTTTATTCTTTACCCCTGTGCTCCTTCTTCGCTTCCTATTTCTTTTTCTTCCTTTCTTTCTTTCTTTCTTTCTTTTTTTTATAGCAGACCCTTTAGCATTTCTTGCATTGCTGTTTTTGTGGTAATAGATTTCCTTAGTCCTTTTTTTTATTTGTGAATCTCCTGATTTCATCTTCAATTTTGATTGGTAGCCTTGTGAGTACAGTATTCTTGGATTCAGACCCTTTCTTTGCATGACTTTGTATATTTCATTCCATTCTCTTCTGATGAGTTTCTGCTGAGAAATTAGTCACTAGTCTGATGGGGGTTCCTTTGTATGTAACTTTCTGTGTCTCTGGCTGCTTTTAAGATTCTTACTATGTCATTAGTGTTTGTCAGTTGAATTGTAATGTGCCTTGGCATTGGTCTTTTGGGACTCATTTTGCTTGGGACTCTGTGAGCTTCTTGGATTCATATGAGTTTTTTCTTCCTTATATCAGGGAAGTTTTCTGTCATTATTTCTTAAAAATCACTTTCTATTCCTCACTTAGTTTCCTCTTTTCCTGGAATCCCTATTATGGAGATGTTTTTTTTGTGTTTTTTTTTCATGTTGTCCCAACTTTCCCTTAGGCTGTCCTCCTGCTTTTTAATGTTTTTTTTTTTTTCTAAAAGCTGCTCTATTTGGGAATTTTTTCTTACCTTGTCTTCTAGCTCCCTGATGTGGTCCTCTGCTTCTTCTAGTCTACTCTTGATGCTTTCTATTGAGTTCTTTACAGCAGCAATGTCATTTTTCATTTCTTCTTGGTTCTTCTTCATTTCCTCTTGGTTCTTACTCATATTGTCAAATTTGTCTTGCATTCTTTTCAGCCACCTTTTGACCATTTCTCTGAATTCTTTCTCTGGTAGGTTGCTTGCCTCCATTTCCTTTAATTTCTTTTCTGGTGATTCCTGCTTTACTTGCATATGTGAGCTGTTTCTTTGTCTCCCCATGGTCTCTCTTCTCCGGATGTTTGGTTATGTAGTTCTCTCTCTCCTTATCCCAGGAAAAACTGACCTTTTTGTATGGAGTGTAGAGCTCCCCTGATTCTGAGTGTTTGTGCCAGTTGGCGACTAGTATTTTGGGGTTTACAGCTGTTTGGTGGGTACCGTAGTTGTAGATTTTCAGGCTTCTGCTAACATCCACTTTACTCTTCAAAAATGGCACAGTCTCCATGTCTGTGCTGGTGGCTCCATGAGAAAACTCAGCAGCAGTGGAGGCTGCTCAGTTAGGAGAGCCCCGTCTGGCAGTCCCCCACCTTCTCCTGGAGTATAGCTTTCCCTTAACTTGCCAACAAACACTCCCCAGGCGATCCTCAGCTGTTCTTTCTGTCTGCTCAGGGACAATGCTCAGAGCATTTCTTTTTATTCCAGCACCATTTTTTTTTTCCTCCCAGATTTAACCAACTTTTTTTTTTTTTTTTTTTTTTTTTACAGAGAGGAAGGGAGAGGGATAGAGAATTAGAAACATGGAACATGGATGAGAGAGAGACATCAATCAGTTGCCTCCTGCACACCCCCTACTGGGGATGTGCCCGCAACCAAGGTACATGCCCTTGACCGGAACTGAACCTTTCAGTCTGCAGGCTGACGCTCTATCCACTGAGCCAAACCAGTTTCGGCCCAGACTTAACCAACTTTTAAATTCAAAAGCCAGTGAGGCTCAATGGTTGATTAGTAAGTCACGGTTCAATTCCCAGTCAGGGCACATTCCAGGATTGTGGGCTCAACCCCCAGTGTGAGGCATTCAGGGTGCAGCTCATTAATGATTCTTTCTCATCAGTGATGTTTCTATCTCTCTTCTTCTTTCCCTTTCTCTTAGTGTTTAATTGACACCTTTTCAGACTGGATGAAAACATACTCTAGTAGTATTAGGTAGGAAGTTACACGTGAGCTGCTGGAGGGGGCCTGTCCCCCAACTCTTTAATCATTTAACATTTTGCTTTTATTCTTCCTTTTTAACAATACAAATATTTATGGTTATAAATTTCCCCCTGAACCACCACTTTGGTTTTGTCACATGGATTTGGGTATGTAGTTTATGAGAGTGTCTTTATCAAGTCTATTTGAATATTTATATTAAACCATGAATTTTTAAGAGTTTTAAAATATTCAAGTGGTAGGGGCTTTCCTCCTTTGACTTGATTGTATTTTTAATAAAAGAATATATTTGCATTATTTCTACTTTTTAGAATTTTTTCGAGTTTTCTTTGTGGCTAATTATAATCATTGTTCCAGGGTTCTTAAAAGGAAAGCATATGTATATTCTGTTTTCAAAGTATAAAATTATCTAAGTGTCATTTACTACTATCTTATTAATTATATTATTTAGGTTTTATGTTTCATTATTTGTCTCTTATCTATATTATTTCTCTGGACTAAATAGGTTAATTAAAGTGTTCTAATAATCTCTCTTCTGCTCATATATAACCTGAAATTTTTGTCTTGTTTTGCTATTTTGGAGTGCATTAATGTTTATAGTGGTTACATTTTTATTATGAATTACACAATTTAATGTTAAAAGAGCTCTTTTTTGACTTACTTAATTCTTCTTGGCCTGAATTCACCCTTATTTGCTATTAAGATAATGACTTCTGTTTTCTTTTCATTTGCATTTACCCACTTTTTATTTTTAATATTCCTGAATGACTTTATTTTAGGTGTGACTCTGTATGCAGCATAGGCTTAGATTTTGCTTTGCATTCCAAAGTTTCAAACTTGTTATTTTATTTATTCTCTTTTTATTTGCTTGTTAATTTGACCTACACTATGCCTCATTTCAAAAGGCTTTACAGTGAATTATAAACACATAATAGTAAGAAAAATAGCACATATCCATAAGATTGATAAGAAATGGCAGCCAAGTAGTAAAATTAAGCAAGCAGAGATGCAAATTTACATGCATTCTAACCACAAAAATCTCAATATACTTATAATAGCATACAATTGCATACACACACTATTGACTCTCCCTTTTTTTTTTTAAATAAGTGATGGGCCACCTATATTGGGTTATGTGTTCTCTTAGTTCTGTTATAATATTTTAGGTTATCTTTTGTGTCTGTATAGATTTCTGGTAATATTTAGGAAAGTATTACATAATTTTTCTACTATCTACTTCCAAGAGTTTATATAATGCTCTTAGTTTTATTTTCTTATGGCAATATGTATCAATATCTTAATATGAATAGTGATGAAATTATTGTATTTTTCCCTCATATTTTCTTCTTATTTTTATTAATATACTACTTTATCTTAAATTTATATGGCTTTCTGTTAGTTGATTTAAATCTTCAAATGATATCTTCTGACCTTCAAATATTAAATGAGGAAATCAGAATCTTTTCCCAAATTTTTAGTTGTCTTTTCAACATTGTTAAAATTACATAATATATACAAAAAAATAATACAATAATTCATAAATAATAGTAATAAAAAATAGCCCTGGCTGAAGTGGCTCACTTGGTTGGAGCATCATCCTCTACACTGAAAGGGCATGCATTAAATTCCCAATCAAGGCACATACCCAGGTTGCAGGTTGGATTCCTGGTTGGGGCATGTGTGGGAAGCAATTGATAGATATTTCACTTTCATATTGGTGTTTTCCTCTTTCTCTCGCTCTCTCCCTCCCTCCATTCCTCTCTCTCTAAAAATCAATACAAGCAAGAAAAAAAGAGAAAGAACTCATGAACATAGACAACATTGTGGTGATTGCGAGGGTGGAAGGGGTGGAGGTGAGAGAGGGGAATAAAAGGTGATGACACATAATAAATAAATAAATAAATAAATAAATAAATAAATAACATGTCCTCAGTTGAGGATTAAAAAAATAATACAAGAATAAACTATGTTTTGTGTACAGGAATAAACCTATTTTTGCCCAACCCTGTATATTTTGTTATGCCATGCTAATCTCTATTTCTTTTAGACTTAGTCCTTCAGTTAGAGAGATTTGGTACTCACCACTAACTAGTCTCTTTCCCATGTTTTCTCAGTTATCTCCAGTTTCAAAAAGGATTAGTAAATATCTGTTCAAAAACAATCTGTTGATTTTATGTTTGAATAACAGTTTGGCTGTTATTATTTTGAGTCACAATTTCTTTTTGGGAGTGGAGAGGTGGGAGTATTCAGGGATATCTAAAGTTAGTGTGTATTTTACTCCTTATTAGTGAGTTAATAATTTTTCTTCCCAATTAATTTTGTTCAAAATTTATTACATAGACAAAACAATCTGTGATTAAATAAGTCTCTATGATTCTTAAACACAACTAATTGAGTGTCTTATATATGAGTCTTCTCATATATCCTATATAATAAAAGGGTAATATGCAAATAGGCCAAATAGTAGAACAACGAAACAACCAATCAAATTGTAATATGCTAATGATATGCTAAGGCTGCTTAACTGCTGGCTATGATGTGCACTGACCACCCGGGGACAGATGCTCAGACTAGGAGGTTAGCTTTCTGCTGGATTCTGGCTGATCAGGACTGAGTGAGATGGGCCAGACATGTTATGGAGCGCTCCCATGGTACCTCTCCAGCCCAATCGTGTACCAGTGGGGTCCCTCAGCCTGGCCTGCACCCTCTTGCAATCCAGACTCCTCAGGGGATGTTGGAGAGACAGTTTCAGCCTGATCCTACAGGTCACTCCCCTTAAGAGGGTGCCAGATGTAGGGCTCACAGCTGGCGAGTACTGGGACAGTGTGAGCCTCTCCCAATAGGGACTGATTGGGTGCAAGCCCATGGCAGGCAGAATGGGGCCAAGATGAGCAGGAGTGGCAGTTAGGAGCTGCAGGTGGCGTTGACCTGCGGGTTTTAGACTGATTGCTGCAGACCATGCAGAGGGACCCCACCCATGCACAAATTCGTGCACCAGGTCTCTAGTTTGGATATAATATACTAGAGACCTCGTGCATGAATTCCTACACCAGTAGAGTCCCTCAGCCTGGCCTGAGCCTTCTCACAATCCAGGACCCCCTGGGGGATGTCAGAGAGCCAGGTTTAGCTCAATCCCTGCAGGCCAGGCCAAGGGAACCCACTGGTGCATGGGGATTATATTTGGTTAATCTCTTCTTCCCTCTCCCTTTTCTCTTCCCTCTGAAATTCATTAGTCTGTTCCATGTTTCCATGCTTGTGCACAGAGCATCTGCCCCCTGGTGGTCATTGTGCATTATAGCTACTGGTCTGCCAGTCACTTAGGCTTTTATATTTATAGATAATTTTATTCTACAGTATCCAATACAGTGTATATTAAAGTATTTTCCCATCAATTGTTTTTGCAAATACATTATCACAGGGCCAGCACTTTGAGTTATAAACATTTAGAAGTACATTTTGTGCTTTTTAAAAGTCAGTGAATTAATAGGATTCTTATTTACTACTAGAGGCCTGGTGCATGAATTTGTGCATAGGTAGGGCCCCTCTGGGTGGCCTGCAAGGATTGGGCTAAAACCTACAGTCCAATGCCACCTGCACCTCCTACCTGCCACTCTTGCTCATCCTGGACCCACTGAACCTGCCACAGGCTCATGCTCAATCAGTCCCAATTGGGAAAGGCTTGCTTTGCTACAGCAGTGCTCTCTAGCTGTGAGCCTTATGTCTGGCACCCTCCCAAGGGGAGTGACCTGCAGGATTGGGCTGAAACTGGCTCTCCTACATGCCCCAAGGGGTCCTGGATTGTGAGAGGGCTCTGACCAGGCCAAGGGACCCCACCGGTGCACGACTGGGCTGGGAAGGGACTGGGGGAGGGCCAGGGTATGTCCAGCTCCATCTTGCCCAGACCTTATTGGGGCCGATTGGGGCTGGCTGGCTGGAGAGGGATGTGAGAGGGACCACAGGAGGGCTCCAGGCTGTATCCGCCAATCTCACTCAGTCCTAATTGGCCGGATTCCAGCAGCAAGCTAGCCTACTGGTGGGAGTATCTGCTCCCTGGTGGTCAGTGCATGCCATATCAAATTATTGAGCTGTTTTAGCGTATTACACTTAGATTGGTTGAACAGTCAACCATCACTGGATGACTGGACACTTAGCATATTAGGACTTTATTATATAGGATTCAACCATTTTCTACTATTTTGTCCTGTTCTTTATTGAACCCCATTTCTTTATTTTCTTTCTTTTTTTTTTTTACTAATTTTTTTAAAATGTACAGTAAAAAGCACTCTGATTGGGTATTTTCTGCAACCTTGTCTTCCAAATTGCTGATTCAGTCCTCTGCTTTATCCAATCTACTGTTTATTACTTCTAGTATATTCTTCATTTCAGATATTGTATTCTTTACTTCTAATTGGTTCTTTTTTGTGGTTACTATATCCTTTTTCTCAATAAGTTCCTTGAGCATACTTACTGATAGTACCATTTTTTTGAACTCTATATCTAGTGAAGAGCTTACCTCTTTTTATGGAGATTTCACCCTATTCTTTCATTTAAGGCATGTTTCTTTGTCTCCCTATTTTGGCTGCTTCTTTGTGTTTGTTTCTATGTATTAGATAGATCTCTTATATCTCCCAGTCTTGGAAATGTGGCTTATGTATTAAGTGTCCTGTGGGATTTAATGGTGCAGTTTCCTTGATCGTCTGAGCTGGGTGCTCAAAAATGCCCTTTTTGTGAGTTATGTGAGGCCTCCCATTGTAATTGAGTCTGGATTGTTATTGGTCCATTTGTGCATGGGTTTTACCTCAAACTGGCTGAGTGTGAGGATTGACATCGACCACAGTGTATGAACTGCTGGGTAGGTACTGACCACTCTAAGTGGAATTTGTCTCAGCAAGGTCTGGTGCCTCCCGAGATTTTCCTTGTGAAGGTAATTCGATCCTGCTCTGATGTAGTCTGAAGCTAGCCACTGGGTTAGTTGGTTCTGGTGCCTCTTGATAAAGACACAGATGCTGCCTGTGACTGGCCCTGGGCAACCTGTTTGGAGATACAATGTGACCCACAGTTTGTGGCTGCCTCTACTGGGCCTGGGTGTGCATGAGAAGGTCTAAGCTGTTGACTATTGTTGGTCTTCACCAGCACTGAGGCCCAGGGAAGTCTGCAAAAGATCCAAGGCACCCTGAGATCTGCCTTTGCCTGCCTTTGTCTGCCAGCTGCCTGTAACACTCAGTCACTGAAAGAGTCTGTGGTGGTGCTCGAGTTGCATTAGAAAGGTTCTCAGTGAGTCACCATGTAGGGGTGGGTGATAAAGTTTCAATCTTGTTGCTAATGGTGGGTCTGAGGCTACTCAGCAAAACCCCAGGATATACCAAATCTAGCTGCCACTCACCAGGTGCCTGCAGACCTTTGTGTTAGGGTGGGGTCTCAGGGAGTTCTCAGGGTGTGGCCAGCAGAGCTTATCACGCCCAAATAGACCAAAATTTGTGTGAAGGGAGGACTCTGCATCAGCTGGGCATGCAAGGAAAAAATGGCTGCTGTCCTAGGGCCACACAACTCAGTCTGTCCCAGATTCTGTGGGACACTGATTCATCAGGGTAGGGGTACAGGGAGTCAGGAGGGTGGGGCAATTGGATGAGGTTGGGAAAAGGTGGGAGTGTGGCCTAGAGCCACACAACTCAGTCACTTTACCCCCTAAGTCTTCCAAAACTCCACACCCTTACCCAAGCAGCTGACTCCTCAATAGGGTGTGAGCTCTGCAGTTTGGGACAACAGGGAGTCCAAAGGGTAAGGCTGTTACATTCCCCCAGGATGATTCCATAAAGGGGGGAGTGTGCTACCCAAAAAGATGGTGTCTGTGGTATGGGAGGGAAACTCGCACAGGAATCCTGGTGGCTGTCCCTTCAACTCTCTCCCCATAGCCACAAACCCCAGTCTCTCCTCATGTGACTCTAGTCTGCTCTGCCCTCCATCCACCGGATCCCAGGTAGAGTGGTGGTGAGTGAGATTTTGTGCTTTGGCCTTTAAGTGGGCACTTGTGTCACTTTCAGACTCCTGTTTCTCCCTGACAGGCAGGATCCATGCTGATTTTTCCAGTCGGATATTATATGGGAATCTCTTGCTGGCTCTGATGCTCTGAGTTGGGGTACCTGGTGTGGAGTTGAGACCCTATACTCTTAGGGGAAACCATTATAGCTGAGGTATCCCTCCAGGATCTCAACCACTGCCCATGTGAGCATGTCCATCCCTTTTTCCATTTCTGCCCTTTTTACCAGTCTCGATGTGGTGTTTTCTGTAAATCCTTGGTTATATGACTTCCGTTTAGCTGGTCTTCGGTTTCACTCAGATTGATTACTCTATTAGTTGTAATTCCAGCTTGGTCCTGGAAGAAGATGAATGTAGCTTCCACCTACTCTGCCACCATTTTGGATTTCATACTACATATTCTTTGTCCATTTGAATGTCAATGGACATTTGTATTATTTCTACTTATTGGCTATTGTAAATAATGCTGCAATGAACATGTGAGTGTAAATATTTCTTCAAGATCTTGATTTTAATTCTGTCGTTCTATTATGCAATATTTCCAGTGAGCTCTGAGAAAGTATTCTATAGTCTGGTGGTCGGCAAACTCATTAGTCAACAGGGCCAAATATCAATAGTACAGCAGTTGAAATATCTTTTGAGAGCCAAAAACCGACTTCTGCGCATGGGCCACAAAATTTCAATCACACTGTATGTGCACGCCCACACATGGTATTTTGTGGAAGAGCCATGCTCAAGGAGCCAAAGAGCCGCATGTGGCTCGTGAGCCGCAGTTTGCCGACCACTGATATAGTCAAACATAGTATTTTTGTATCAGAAGATATTCACACCTAGCAGGCTAAAAAATTTATCAAGGATAAAACTATGGCTTGAATGTAGTCCCAATAAGAAAATTTGGGACAATTTATCAATCCAGGTCAGATATTGCAATCAAAATGAGTTCAAGTCTGGTCAGGTTTTGCTATCAAGTAAGTTTTGGAAAAAAACTTCTCAGTTTGCAGGGCTTCTTTGTATTTTGGAGTTGCAATAAGCTTTTGAGGATTCTTACAGCCATTGGATAGTTTCCCTCATAGGCTTTTGGAAAGCTCACTATGTGCTGCATGGCTCTGAAATGAGAAGACAATATTTAATGGTAATGAAACAGAAAGCCATTTTAGTGTCAGATGTTTGATGTTGAAAAATCATATAAGCACTAAAAATGCTTAGAGGAAATGTTTTTGAATTTTCAAAGATGATTGTTGGAACCAGGTTTCTAGTTTTTGTTGTTGTTCTCCTACAGAAAAAAAAGCCTGTGGATTTCTCAGTCAATCCCCAAGTAGATAAAACATTTCAGTTTTTTGACCACTCTCTGATGGAATCCATTAAACTGGGTGATCCCAAAGTGCATGAATTCCTGAGGTTACTCGCTCTCTGCCACACTGTAATGTCAGAGGAAAACAGTGCAGGTAAGTGGAAAGTATGTCTAAGCAGTGAGCCTTGGTTTTTAAATCAGAACTGATATTTTTATTTAAAATATTTGGAATAGAAAGGATTTTTCTAATTAAAAATACAACTTTGCATGGTAGCTTATCTACTACACTAGCTTTTCTTTATATTTATTTATATTCTGAATATTTTCCAGTTATTTCTCAATTATTGATATACACATTTAATAGATACAGATGACTATCAGGTGTATGCTTTTCCAGTAATAGGGGTAGATTTATACTGATAAAATAATACTCATATAAGACTACCCCTTGACTCAGGACCCAATGTTTTTTATTAACACAATTTGTCCTAAGGCAAGGTGGAGATAATACACTTCGAAGAATAGGGTTTCAAAGGGTAGGGTTAATAGAAGCATTGTCAGATTGGGGAATAGCCTAGAGTTTTCAGGTATTTGGCCAATAGGAGGCAATAATATGTAGACTCAGATGCCCTGAGCTGTCTGGTAGTTAGCAATCCTATTCAGGTTTGGGGAGATGCCTTTTTGCTGTCCCAACAAGTAAACTACATATGTGACTCAGCCCTTATTGAGCCCCTCAAGCTTCACTAACCTTTTGATGAAACTCTTGTAATTACGACATGTTGGAATTGGTTTCCAGCACAGTCTGTTCCATGCATCCATGCCTCTGAATCTATATTATCTCTGTCTTTTGATACATCTCTCATTTTTCCATTTCTCTATTTCTCTAGGATATATTCTGGAATTTTCTTTATTTTTTCAGCATACTAATTTTTTCTCTGATTGTATCTAATCTGTAGTTTTTTATTTTTAACTTCTACAAGATCTTTAGTACTTTTTCACATCTGCTTAATTTCATGCCTTTCTTTTATGTCTTGAACTCTATTAAATATTTGTAATGTGCTATTTCTAATAATTCCAATACAGGGGTAACCAATGGTAACTTTTGGTGTGAATCATTTTACCTTTTCCAGTTACAGATAGTAAACAATTTTTTTGTTTTTAATGACAAGGAATCACAGTATATACATTAATACATTAAATTGTTTTTTTAACAATTTATCTTGGCAATCACTATAAATCAGTAAATATGAATCTAGCTCTGTCTACTTTTTCTAATTGATTTTTACATACAAAGATAACACTAATTTTATGTAGGAAGGCTTACTTTATAATACTGTTTTTTTTAAGTGCATTTTTGTGTTATTTTTTTTATTATTGCTCTCTCTTACCCTCACCCCAACATATACATATTACCAGGTGCCAAGTATTAACATCTGGTTTGATTCCTTAAATTTTTTAAAAAAATATATATTTTATTTATTTTCTACAGAGAGGAGGGGAGAGAGATAGAGAGTTAGAAACACTGATGAGAGAAAGACACATCAATCAGCTGCCTCTTGCACGCCCCCCTACTGAGGATGTACTTACAACCAAGGTACATGCCCTTGACCGGAATCGCACCTGGTGACTTTCAATCCATAGGCCAACACTCTATCCACTGAGCCAAACTGGTTTCGGCAGGAATTTCTTATATAAGGTCTTTAGTGGCCGACTGAAGTGGAATTTGGAATATCTGCTCCATTATTCTTTGACTGTAATTTTGAAAAAATCATAACCTCTCCAATCATAAGTTTTACCAGTATAAAATAGAAATCATATTTTTAATAACCCCAATATCCAAGGCTTACCATGATTATGTGAGTTAATAGATATTAAGTGCTTTAGTTTATGAAACTTTCACAGTACATTTCTTGTTACTGAAAATACAAAGTGTCTATGGTCTTTGTCCTAAGACACTTGCAGCATAGTAGAGAGGCACACTCAGCAACAACTATCTTTTAAAATAAGATGACACAAGTTACACTGGTAGTATGCATAGTTCACAGGATGAGCACCTGCTCCAGCCGGTTGGTGAGTAGAAAATGTCTAATTTCTAGAGCTGTCACTTGAGCTGAGTGTTGAAGAATGAGTCGGAGTTGGTATTGGCATTCTATGAATGTTAAGCTATTCCTGTTAGTATTCATACATTTGTTTATTTTATTTTTTCAAAATACCCTTTCTTGGTTGTTGCTTAATTCACTTTTTTTTTCCTTTTAGGACAGTTAATTTATCAAGTTCAATCACCTGATGAAGGGGCTTTAGTGACTGCTGCAAGAAATTTTGGGTTCATTTTTAAGTCTCGGACCCCAGAGACAATAACAATAGAAGAATTGGGAACACTAGTTACTTACCAATTGCTAGCCTTTTTGGATTTCAACAATATCAGGAAAAGGATGTCTGTCATAGGTGCGGTTGGTAGCTGAGATTATTTTTGAGCTTTTGTATTGATGCTTCTCATAGATAATTTTGCTCTTGATTATGTGCTGAGAGTTGTGATATTTTTGTAGCTTTGTGAACTTCTATCATCTTCAACTTAGCCTGAACAGCGTGTAATAAGCATAACTTTTAACAAATACTATGTGTTTAGCATTGTTCTAAATACTGTACATGAATGAATGAACTGATTTGTCACAAAACCTTATAAGTACCATATTTTAATGACCATTTTAAAAAATATATTTTATTGATTTTTTTACAGAGAGGAAGGGAAAGAGATAGAAGGTTAGAAACATCATGAGAAAGCAACATCAATCAGCTGCCCCCTGCACACCCCCTACTGGGGATGTGCCCTCAACCAAGGTACACGCCCTTGACTGGAATCGAACCTGGGACCTTTCAGTCTGCAGACTGATGCATCATCATCATCATCTATTATCTATCATATATCTATCTACCTTTCTATCATCATCATCTATCATCTATCTATCATCTATCTACTATCTATCTATCTATCTATCTATCTATCTATCTATCTATCTCCTATAATTTAATCATCTATGTATCTATCTACCTACTTAACCTACCTACCTATCTATCTCTTTAAACTTGCTAATGCTGAGCCTATTGACCTTCTTCTCTTAACATTCCTCTTTTGGCCTCTGTGACCTCACTGACTCCTGGGTTTCCTCTTTCTGTCTTTTCTTTCTCTAACTCCTTTGCTAACTACTCTCCATCCCATTCTTCAGTATTGTCCTTTTCTTTTCTTAATTATTTTGACCACTCACATAGTGATAGCTATTGCCTTTATTCCATGATCTTCCTTTAGCTTTAATCTCTTTTGGAGAGCCACACACATACTCAGTCTTCTGTATTCTGCCACTGGGTTATACTATGGTTTCCTCAAATTTTATATGTCTAATATAGAACTTTCTTGCACAGGTATTGTTTTTTTCTATAGCCCTTATTAAAATTGCTAACAATCACTTTTTATTGTATTTCTGTGAGTAAATGAACTATTTTATTAAATTCTTGCAATAGTATGTTACCCCATTTAGGAGATGAGGAAATTAAAGGTCAAAGATTTTAAGTAACTTACCAAAGATTGTCACACATCTGTCATATGACTTCTCATACGGCTGGTAAAATGCAGAGCAAATATTTGAACTCAGGTCTATCATTTTCCAAAGTCTGGCCTCTTAACCCCTATTTTAACTCACTTAACCCCCATTTTGACAGCTTATTTCCTTTACACCCCTAGGTTAGTGATTTTCTAACTTTACCTCCCATCAGAACCACCAGGAGAGCTTGTAAAAACAGATTGCTGGGCCTCAGTTCCAGAGTTTCTAACTCATTAGGTTTGGGATGGGGCCTAAACATTTACTAGTACATGACTAATAAGCTCCCACGTTATGCCAATACTGGTACTGCTGGTCAGAGGACCATAGTTTGGGGATGATTTCCCTGGACTAATAGATCATAAAATACCACTCCTTATGTTCCTAAGAGCTGTGTGGAGCATTTCTAAACTCTGTCTCCTTCTTTGCTACTCTCTCCACTCAGGCCTTAGCATCTCTCACCTTATCTATAGAATCCTCAGTAGTCACCCTGTTTCTTTTTTAAATTAGCCTCAAGCCCCTCTTTTATTGTAAAAGCATTCTTTCCTTTTCCCTTATTTTCCAGCACCATAGCTTTAGTTAAGTCTCTCATCACTGCTTGCTTGCTTTATTGCAAAATCTTCATATTCTTCCTCCTTAAAATAATCCTCTATGCTGACATCAGGGCATTCTTATTAAAACATTGGGTTGATTTTGCCATCACTCTCTTAAAAAACTTTGGTGGCTTCGTAGAATTTAAAGGGTAAAGTCCTTAGGCTGTCATTGAAGATTATTTGCAATCTGATTTCTCTTCCACTTCTCTAAATTTTGTGCTCACTAGACTTCACCATTCCTGGCATGCATGGGCACTTTCATACCCTTTGTGTGTGCTATTTCCCTTGCCTTGAACTCTCCTTTTCTCTACTTCTTTCTTAAAAAGCTCCTACTCACTTGGTAATGTTCAATTCAAATGCTACCTGTTCTCTCAATTCTTTTCCTACTCTCCAAATAACTGTATTCCCTTTTGTTACCCTGAACCCCTTGTTCATAATATGAGTGTGATACCAGTCCCACGAGAATCATGACTTTCTCAGTTATTGGGGTATGTACTATCCGAAGGCAGGTGCTATGCATTAGTTTTGCCTTAGTCTTCTTTTTTTTTTTTAAATACCATTCTTTAAAAAATATTTTTATTGATTTTTAGAGAGAGAGGAAGGGAGTGGGAGAGAGTCAAACATCAATATAAGATCAAAACATCATTGGGCTGCCTCCTACATGCCCCCTACTGGGGATCGAGCCTGCAACCCAGGCATATGCCCTGGTCGGGCTTTCAAACCAGCAACCTTTTGGTGCAACCACTGAGCAACACTGGCAAGGGCATGCCTTAGTCTTAAACTGCCCAGATCCAAGCACAGAATGTAGCACAGAATAGGTTTTCTATAAATGTTTCTTAAATAAAACTTAACCCGATACTTGGTAACTTATGAATATCCTGATCCTCATATTAAATTACTTTCTACTGTGGAAAACCTATGTGTTTATGTAATTGTAGGGCTTTTGGTCTTTACTGGAAACTAGCCCTAGAAGATTTCTCTCAGTAGGTAGAAAATAAACATCATTTGAAGATGATTATTTTTATATTTTTAACAATAGGTTATGGACAGTTACCATTGATGTTACTAATGAGCACAGATGCTGATGCTTTAAGTGTCAACCTAATGTGGTGTCAGTGGGAGCTATCTTCTATTTACAGCTTCAGGGGAGGTGTTATTGATGTTGGGTTGGCCCAGAACTGGCTCTGAGAGTGTTGACAAAAACCCAAGATTGCTACACAGGGAAACTTTTGGCTTTTCTCCAGCATCAGTCACCATTGCAGGCTGTGGAGAAATCACAGCCTAACCACAAACATCAGATGTTTGCCTTAATGGATCCCATATGAAGAAAGGTAATATTCCACCACAGAACGCATGGAGGCCTGAGGGCTTTATTTTGGTTCTGTGTAGCTTTTAATCTGGTGGACTTTGAAAGGGAGACTGCACGAGGGTACAAAAGTCTCTGTTTGATAACAAGGCAAAAACAATGCCAGTCTCATGGTTGTCACATGGCTTGGTCTGTGGGGAAAACATCCTGATGTGAAGGCTCAGACATGTTTGTTTCTGTTTGCTATGTTTTGCTGCCTCCTCCTCCTTTTTCTTCTTTGTTCTCCTTCTTTTTCCTCCTTTTCTGTTCTTCCCCTTTTCCTCCTCCTCCTTATTCTTTTTCTTCTCCCCACTTTCACCTATCATTTATTAAACCACAAATGTATACTAGTAGTACTTTCATTCTGGAGCAAGACCCCTGACTTAATTTAGAGATATGTAAATAAAAATTGATTTATATAGAGACTCATAGAAATTGATTTCTATAGAAACTTATGTCAGAGGGTTTAGACCCTACTATATTGATAAACATATAAATCTCATTATATAGTTTTAGAAGCAGGAATTCAACTAATTATGTAAATAAAAGTACAGAGATAAAGTTGAAAGACAGTTATAATAGAGGCTAATGCCAAGTAATCATTAATGAAGAATACATTATAATAGCTCTTTGAAAAGCCCTTACAAGGTCCTTCGATGGGCTGCTCAACTCCAAACAGTTCAATGCTTATCATTAAGAATCATATTACCATGTCAGGCAATTCTCAGTGTGAATGTATGAACAGCCACCCAACTGAGATGCAAAACAGAATTATTGATCACCGTTCACAGTGCTGCTATTGCATTTACTCTTACAGCATAAACCAGTAACTGTTTCTGACCTTTGTCTTTCTTTTATGTCACAAAGCCATAGCTGCTATTCTCCATAAATTTCACATTATAATTCAACTCAATTAAGCAAATATTTATTAAGTGTTTACCATGTTCCAGGGACTTGAAGCTAAGGAGAAGGTGGAATTAAAACATGTTTTGTGTGTTGCATGGAGGAGAAGAGAGCAAAACAGGGCAGGAAACAGGCTGGAAAAGGGCAGATCTGGATGGCCCCTGAGTATGCTATGTTAAGGAATGACACCTCATCTAAGGTTAGAGGGAAGCTGTTGCAGGTCCCTAAGCATCAGTGGGAAGATGATTCTGTCTGGATAACAGAAGAGTCTGGGAGGAAGCAGAACTGGAAAGAGTAAAACCGTGTAGGTTAATGTGATAATCTAGGCAAGAGAGGTGTCAGAGAAAAATTCATGACTTCAATTGGATGTATGGGTGTGAAGGGGGATAGCTGAATGATGGCCAGATATCTGATTTGGAGACTAAGTGAGTGATGAGTCTGGCTATTGAATCTGAGGGACATAGGAGTAGTAGCTAGTTATTGAAGGAAGATAATGTATCCATTAGAGGGGCCAATGCTGGGTTAGGAGACAGCATCAGAAAGCTGTACAGCTGAAAAGGACCTTAGAAGATAGATTTAAAAAAAATCTCCTTTTACCTATATAAACTGAGACAAAAAGATGTTAAGGAATTTGTTCAAATCACAATGGGTTTGTGATTTCCCTAGACAAGTGGTTCTCAATGTGTTGTCTGGGGAACCCTAGGAAACCTGGAGTGATTTTTAAAGGACGCACAAGGACAAAACTATTGTAATAATACTACTAATGTCTTTTTTATTCTTTATCTACTCAGTATACTGTGGTTTCACAAAGACTACATGCTGTATAGTACCACAAGAGATTGAATGCAAAGCAGATATGAAATTCCAACTGTCTCCTATTAGTCCAGATTTAAAAGGACCTGTAACCATGTAAAACAACCCACTCCCCAAACTAAACTTTATTGTTCTGGAAAAATATAGTTCTAGTTCATAAAATGTTATTTATGTAATAAGTTCATTATTATAATATTGATCATTATAGTAATATTATATAGTGTCATAATATTAATATAATAAAATTTATCAGTTTTAATTTCTAACATGGTAAATATTGATAGAATCCATATAAAAAACTCATGAAGTTTTAAGAGGATAAAGGGGTTTTGAGACCCTAAAATTTGATAATGGATAGCCTAGTCTGGACTATTAAAAATGGTCACCTAGAGAAGTACCACTGGCAAAAGTAGGGTATATATGCTTTGCTTTCATAGCTCTGGCAATGTGAGAAATAAATTATTTGGAAAACTATCAAATTGGATTGTTCTAAAAGTAAGAGGAAGCCTTTTCTAGAATTAAATGTCCCCCTCACTTGAACAATTCGATAAATTGCATATATATTTTCTCTCCCTCTAATGTGGGCAACTAAAGCAAGAGTGTAAGAAAACTGCCTGAGTTATGGCAACTAGAAAATCTGACCAAGGATCTTAGAAGACATGATGAACCTAGACAAGTCTCAGTACAACATCGTTTCCATGGTGCATTAGATCTGTCCAACCCAGGGGGAAACTAGAACTGATTAATGTTAACTGTCATTAGAGGTGAGAGGGAAAACAATTTATTATACAATAATATTTGTATTTCTTTAAATCAAATCACAAATTTTGAGTCCTATTAAATTAATAGCAATCCATATTTAATTTCATCTGTTTTGAGGCATTCTATCTTTAGGGGAAAGGTATCATTGAGTAGAAAGCATGTACAATCTATGGCTTGATGAAGCTTGTGAGAGTCAATGTGTTCAGAGCATGAAGTTGTGACCCAGGCAGTTGTCTTAAATTGTAGGCAGTTCCTGGAAAGAAATACATTGCTATGCCATCCATTCACTCATTTAGTAAATAATTAAGTGCCTAGTATGTGCCAAGCTGAGCCTACAAAGGTAGGCCAAGTATTCTGCTTACAAACAGACAGACTTACCTGATGGTAACATGTGGGACATCGGAGGGAGGATTGGGTATTGGAGATGAGGGAAGCCTAGTGAAGACTGTCCTTCCCAAACCTGGGGGCAGGTTAAAAACTCAGCCATACTAATAAAGACTTCCAGTGGGAAGAAGGTAGAAACTTTGGTTTTTGAAAACCCCTTGTGAAGCATACTTACGGCCAGGATTGTGAATCAAGAATGAACCACCGAGAATGAAAGGGCTTTTCCAAGGAGTAAAGGGGTAAAGAAATATGTTAGCAAGGGCTGAGAACTAATGCATAAAACATTGGTTTGAATGGCTTAAATTCCATATGGAGATCATTTGGCATAACACTGACAGTTGATTCCTACTGTAGGTCTTAAATTTCACACCAGGAGAGTGGAAATTAAGCTCCCAATTCTGCTCAACACAGGCTTAATTTAAATGTATCAACCTTCAAAAACAGTAAGCAAGAAAAATAGGAAGGCCATACACATCAGAACAAAAACACTTGTTTCCGAGTTTGGGAAATCAAAGGATTCCAATAGATGAAATATTTCTAAGTTAATAAAACAGGAATAAAACCAAGCAACTTAGATAGTGACCTTCTAACCAAAGACACTGAATATTTTACTACTGGTTGAAACATGTACATTTCCAAGTTGCTTGGCTGGAGCCCTGGGAGAGCCTCGGTTTGACAGATTTTACTGATTATAACCTACTTTCCAAACTTTTTTCTTTTCAGTTAGAAACCCAGAAGGACAGATAAAGCTTTATTCCAAAGGAGCAGATACGATTTTGTTTGAAAAACTTCATCTGTCCAATGAAGACCTTCTGGCTTTGACGTCAGACCATATCAGTGTAAGTGCCTCTGTTTTAAGGTTAGCACAATGGTCCTTTGGCCACTTGTTATTTGGTTAGGTCTTATTTTAAAAATATCAGCTAAATGATCTGACTTCTGAAATATAAAACATGTGGAGAGTGGTTCCACAGGAAACTGCCAGTGAATGTCTGGAAACTGGCACGTGGTCTCACCCCCTGCCCCACTGAAAGTCTGGTTGGTCTCATCACAGGTGGATTTACACACAGCAGCTGAGAAGTAGCCCTTGAATGTGGGCTCCCTACCTCCAGCCAGGAGAAGGCTCAGACACTGGCTCTAACTCCCCTGCAGTTGGTTGCTGCTCCCTGTGGGAGACTGGACTGGTTCAGGGAAACAAAGCTGGACAATTGCTTTCACCTGAGTTCCATTGTGTCTGGCACCAGCAGACTCTCTTATAATCATCATCAGTGAAAAGCTTAGGGTTGTGTTTACAGAGTGAGGGAAAAATAGTCTCTGTAGCCAATTTTCTCTTCCAGGGGTCTTTTTATTGAGGACATAAATCATGATGAGTCACTTATGTTCCCTGGGTTGAAGTTACCAATTGCATACATTCTGAACTATGCATTATTTCTTTCCAAAGTTTTTCTAAAGAGAGCAGGGTGATTTTTGACAAACTTTTTTTTTAAAAGTAAGATTCTATGAATTAAATATGAGCATTACCTGGTTTAAACCCAAGGTTCAAATGTCTCTCTAGTATTTGCTTGAGGTTCTGTTTAACCCAGTATGAACTTTATGGGCAACTGGCCAAAACTCTCATTTCCTCATTGGTTTCTCTCTTTTAAACAATTATTGAGGATTCATGTTCTTTGTCAAGCCCTATATTTTATACAAAACATTCCCTGAATCTTTAAAAAACAAACAAACAAAATGAATTAAAAAAACCTCTACTTGACTCAAAGTTTAAAAAATGATGGTTTAGTAATATTGGGTACAAACATAGCTATTGTTTTTGTCTTTTCAATAGCGGATTCTTGATTTTCTTTTAATCTCTTCCAGAAGGCTGGCATGGTCTTTTTAATTTTTTTTTATGAGAACAACATTGGAATCATAAGTATCTAATTTTTGTCATTGCTCAAACACTAAGGCCCTGGATTTTTGTATGTTCGCCTTTCATACTAAAATATAGGGAGCCTAATTTGGCCTTTTTACATTCCTAGGCAAAATAATTTTTTTTCAGGTAATATCAATTTGATTTGTTTTTTGCTTTTATTCACTTTATTCATTTTGACTTTCAAATACTGAGGTTTTAAATTTATATTTAATTATTGATTCTGAATTGTTTAATGATAGGAAACAACCTTGCTCAAATGCTCATTTAGGATTCAATTTGTGTTTCATGTACTAATTAAATAACTTAAATCATCTGTCCCCTTTTGTAATGTCTTCTTAGAGTTGATTCACTATTGTACAGAACAGAGAGGAATGCCCAGCGGGGTTGCAAGTTAAAGGCAAAGAAATGTTTGTTCGAATTAAGAGGATAAAAGATGATTACAACACAGTGGCTCCACGTTCCGATCAGTAGGGGACCCAGTGGTGGTCCTGGAAGGCATGGCTTGTAAATGTTATTGCAATATCCAAACTGCTACTGACTGCCTACGAGATAAATTTGGACAAATTTTCTCATGGTTTCTCTGGGCAGTCTGCACTGACTTTTTCTTTCCATTAGCCTCATTAGGAGGTATCACAGTTTAACTTGTATATGATCACAAACCTTTGTGCTTTGTGTAAGTCAAAACACTTAGAGAAGATGTGCTCAATGGCAATGCCCAAAGGCACAGAAATGGCTATAAAATGCTTACAGTATACAGGCCCATAAAATGACCACTGGAGGCCTCGGCAAAGTGGGAGGTTTTCAGCATTTCCTCAAAGCAATCTACATGTTTCTAGCCACTGTGGCCCTGTGAGACACTTAGCAACTACCAGTCTCCTAATTTAAAATGTTTCCCTATTAGAAGGATA
Source organism: Lasiurus borealis (assembly GCA_004026805.1). Taxonomy (NCBI): domain Eukaryota; kingdom Metazoa; phylum Chordata; class Mammalia; order Chiroptera; family Vespertilionidae; genus Lasiurus; species Lasiurus borealis. The sequence continues at coordinate 38,395 of PVJN01012356.1, forward strand.
AAGCACCAGAAGTATCACTTAAGATTGTTAGTTTACTGAGACATGAAAGGAAAAGCATAATTCTCCTATTAATTTGACCTGTTATTAAATACTAACTCCATAGAAAACCGTTTAATAAAAATAATTTAAAAAACTAATCTGACTTTATGGTGTCTTTAAAGTTTTAAAACATTTTTATGATATATATCCTATATCAGTGATTGGAAAACTGTGGCTCTCGAACCACATGTGGCTCTTCAGCCCCTTGAGTGTGGCTCTTCCATAAAAATACCATGGCCTGGGCGAGTCTATTTTGAAGAAGTGGTGTTAGAAGAAGTTTAAGTTTAAAAAATTTGTACTGTTGCTATTTGGCTCTCTTGACTAATGAGTTTGCTGATCACTGTCCTATATAATAAAGAGACAATATGCAAATTGACCATCACTCCAACACACAAGATGGCCAGCAGGGGTGGGCAGTTGTGGGTGATCAGGCCAGCAGGGATGGGCAGTTGGAAGGGATAGGCCTGCAAAGGAGGGCAGATGGGGGCAATCAGGCCTGCAGGGGAGGGCAGTTGGGGAAGATCAGGCCTGCAGGGGAGAGCAATTGGGAGTGACCAGGCCTGCAGAGGAGGGCAGTTGGGGGCAACCAGGTTGGCAGGGGAGGGTAGATAGGGGTAACCAGGCCAGCAGAAGGAGGATAGTTAGGGGCAAGCAGGCCAGCAAGGGAGCAGTTAGGTGTTGATTAGGCTGGCAGGGGAGTGGTTAAGGGGTAATCAGGCAGGCAGGTGGGTGAAAGGTTGGGAGCCAGCAGTCCTGGATTGTGAGAGGGTAGTTAAACATCCCTCAAGGGTCCCAGATTGGAGAAAGTGCAGGCTGGCCTGAGGGACACTCTTCCTTCCCCATGCACACATACATATACACATACACACATATATACATATATAGAATTTTTTAAATTACAGGAGATCTAGGATGAAAAGTCAGCCTCCACTTCTATTCCTACTTCCCAGAAGCAAACATTTATATTGACTTTCTACCTTTCTCTCTCCTTTTCCCCTAGGGGTGTTTATTATCACCTAATATTAATTAATAGGCTTAAACTTCTATTACCTGGCTAATATCTATTTATTCACCTATTATTGACTTTTAACTTTTTATTATGGAAAATTTCAAGCACAAACAAAAGTAGGACTGAGTTAATTTCAGACGAAGCTATTTATTAGGGGAATGTGACAAGATTTTGGTGAACTGTCATGCTACAATCTCTTCAGAGAGCCTCTGCCTTTGATTTGAGAACTATGGCACCTCTAAGCGTCATTTTCTTTCCACTAACAGCTGAGTGACACGGCCATGAAACAGGCTGGGTTCCTCTCATTGCCAAGAGGGCTTTATGTAGGTAGAGGATAATTTGGAAACCAATATATGTTGGTTCAAGTGGCTATCTCAAGTCATCGGCACTTTGATCACTCTCAACTAGGATACTTCAGCAGGCATTTTAGATATCTTTTAGGGGAAATGTTGAAACATTCCCTTGAATGTTTTAACCCAATAGAAATAAGATTCAAAATGCAAACATTGTCTTATATTTTCAAGGAGATTAAAAAATTGGAAGTCAGGATGGCCAAGTTAAGCTCTTGATACAAAGTGATTTGAGTGCAAAACTTACTGATTATTGTTATTGTTCTTGAGATGATTTTATTGCTTTGGGATGGTTCTTAAAACAATGTCTGCTCTGGCAGGAATTTGCAGGGGAAGGCCTTCGAACCCTGGCCATTGCATACAGAGATCTGGATGATAAGTACTTTAATGAGTGGCATAAGATGCTTGAAGATGCAAATGCTGCCACAGATGAGAGGGAGGAACGAATAGCTGGGCTGTATGAAGAAATTGAACGGGATTTGATGGTATGAGTTTAGAAGCATGGTTTGTGTTTATAGAGAGGACAGCATGTGTTTAGAGATCTAGGATAGGAATAATCCATTGGCTAAATCATCTTGCATACAGCGGATGTTACTTTTTCAAACACTGAATCATGTGTTATATGTTGGCTTTGAGTTTGCCATGTGTGAGAGCCTAGAGGATTATTTCAATTAGTTGTAGCTTATATAATTGGAAGTCCCCTAGAGTGGATGATAGCAGACTTTCTATTGTTTGTCAAACCTCTGGTATGTCATTGATGTTACTTTTCCCCCCTCCCTGCTTTATGATCCACCTTTTTAGAGCAGGAAACTTGCCAGGAAGGGTGGGAAGTTTTACATCTTAGACATATGAGATTTTGATGATATCTGTGCTGCCCAGAGTATGAGAGTATCCTTTATTCTAGAAACTATTCTTCCCTGAGGCCCCAGTGGCCAGGAAGCAGCTGGGGAGTTCTTAAATCCTTACAAGCCCAAATGGCTTCTGATTGTTTGTGCTAACAGGATCTCTGCCAGTAGTTGGTATTCCTATTTAGTTGGCTTGATAGAAAACTAAAAAATTTTGTTGGTTCCTTCCCAGTCCACCTCTGCACATAATAGTATATTTACTATATCAATACATCATCCTTTTTGTCTTCAATTTCTGTTCCTTCACCTCTGTACTCTGTGATTGAAAGCCATAAATGTTATGAATATTGTTTGCATGCATTAACATAAGATATTCTCTATTTTTCAACAAAGCTTCTAGGTGCCACTGCTGTAGAAGACAAGTTACAAGAGGGTGTTATTGAAACAGTTTTAAGTTTATCACTAGCCAATATTAAGATCTGGGTCCTAACAGGAGACAAACAAGGTAATTTTAAAACAGATAATGATGTTTTGAACAGAGGGCAATAATTTATGGTAAAATGTTAACTATTCAGAAAGTATAATTAGTTAGATATGTGCCCAGTTTTTTATATAGGGAATAGTTGAATTACAAATAGGAAAGTTAATATAAGAACTTACTATTTAAAGATAAAAACAAATTAAGAAAATATCTTCTAGAGTATACCCTGAGGTCTGTTGAATTCCAGCTCAAATCACTTCTTAAATATAATAGTTAAACCTATATGCAACAATGGAATTAAAAATGTTTTCCTAAAGGTTTATGTGAGCACTGCCTCCAATCAGGACTGAGATTTGCATAATACTGAAGCAGGACATTAGAGACTGTAGGGTTACTCCTTTACTTTCTTGATGCTATGTAAGAGGTTTGGGGATCTTAGAGGAGGGGGCAGGCTTTTGGAAGGCTCAGGGAAGCAACTGTTTATCAACTGGTATGTAAATATTTTGACATTTTAACAATCACAACAGTCGTACTAGAGTAACCTAGTTTAATTCCAAGACTTCCCATGCAGTGGTACAATGGGAGCTGACCCACTTTCAGGCATGACAAAATGCCAAGTCATCAGAAAAAGAGTCATTATGTTCATAATTCTGTGCTTGTTAAGAAAGATTTTGGATCTATTGCTAGCAGTAATGGTCAAAACAAAAATGCTTTTACACTTGGTCCTCAGTAAACCAGAAACATTCAGTTAACTGGCAAATACATGTTTTTAAGATTCTATCTACCTGTATATGTTTTTAGAATATTTGAGGATTTTGATAGTTCTGGTAAATCAATTCTCTATATGTTCATCCAAATCACTGATCACAAAAGTAAACAATAGAAAGTTGAGCTCTGTGGTGTGTTACTACAGACTTCTTAGAGTTTGATGTTAACCAGTGGGTATAGCTGATCAATTAGTTATGAATATTCACAAGTTTACTATTATTTAGCTTTAATTTCTGTGGTTTATACAAAACACATGCTGAGATTTTATCAGTTGCCTTCCTTGACTTAGGACAGGCAAATCTAATGATTCCATAGAATTAGGTAGAGCCTAAGAACTCAGAAGAATTAGAATTAAATGACTTTATTGAAAATGGAAGGGTCACCTAACTATCCTAGACTCCATTTCTATAAAATTGGAGGAAGGAATGCCCAACATCATGTAATTTTCCAGTTTTCTAGCAGCAGCAGTACATTCACTTAATGGGAAAATGACAATGTTGCATGTGGGAGTACTATAAAAATTTTATAAGAGCATTTTTTTTGCTGTCCAACTGAACATTTTGTTGAGCTGTTTTTCAATTTTCCTACTACATTAGACTTGAAAAATGGCTAAGTTTAGTATTTCAGTTCTCCAAAGGTAGTACTTGGGACCTCTGATAAAAACTATATGAGAAAATTGAGGATTCATAGATGTGGCTACAGATACATGGAGTTAGCAATTGATAAATTTGGTCATGGGAGCCAGGGTTTTGAAATTCCCTCTGGGTCTCTTGCATTATCACCCAATATGCTCTCTCTGACATTAAGAGAGCCTGTAAGCTACAAGGAAATATAGCAATGACTTCAAAACTTCTATAGAAAAAACACACACTTCTATGTAAGTGTTCTTGAAGCCTGGTGCATGAAATTAGTGCATGGGTAGGGTCCCTAGGCCTGGCCAGTGATCAGGACAGATAGGGGCCTCTGGCTGCCAGCTGGGGCCTTCCTCTGGCTGCTGGCCAGGGGTCTCCTTTCCCTGGCTGCTGGCTGCCGGCCAAGGCCTTCCTTTGTTCTGTGCCATTCACTGGTGGCCAGCGCATGCCATAGTGAGTGATAGAACTCCTGGTCTCCTGCTCGAACTCCCACAGGGACACCTTGCATATTAGCCTTTTTTATGTATAGATTATCAAGTAATGTTCTAACTGAAGTAGGCTTTATTTTGTATCAGAAACTGCCATCAACATTGGCTATGCCTGCAACATGCTGACTGATGATATGAATGAAGTGTTCATTATAGCAGGGAACACAGCAGTGGAAGTCAGAGAAGAACTCAGGTAAGTGTTAAAGGAAGAAGGGAAGAGTGGAAAATAGAGAGAGGGAAAAGGGAAGATCAGGTAGTTGAGAAAATGGAAAGACACTATAGTTAAATATGGTCTTCATTTAATATAAAGCTCTTTTTTCATGTTTCCTAAAATTCTATTCATTTTGGTCTCAAACTAAGGTAAGTTTAATATCAGTGGTGAATTAATATCTTCAGGCCTCCAACATTTCCCAAGTATTTTTAATTTAATTTAACTTTTTTATTTATCTTCATCCAAGGATATTTTCCCATTGATCGTTAGAAAGAATGAAAGGTAGAGGGTGAGTAGGGAGCTGGGTGGGGTGGTGGTGTGGGGGGGAAAAAGGACACACAGAAAGAAACATTGATGTGAAAAAGACACATTGATTATTGCCTCCTGCAAATTCCTTGACTGGGACTGGGGCTTAAGCCTGCAAGTGAGGTATGTGCCCTTGACTGGAAACGAACCAAGAACCCTTTAGTACTCAGGCCAATGCTCTATCCACTGAGCCAAACTGAGCAGGGTTCCCAAGTATTTTTAGAAAATGATTTTCATAATTTATATGGTAGCCTTTAAAATTATGCATTGGTGATTAACCTGTCAATTCTACATGATAATGAGTGATCAGTGTTACTGAGGGCACTTATTAAAATACCAATTCTCTAGCTTTAAAATTAAGAATATTAAGAATTTAGATGGGCATAGGACTTTGTATTTTAATAAGCACCTAAATGAAGCTTATGGTTAAATAAACTTAGAGATGGTGTATAAAGTTGGAATAGTCTTTTAGAAAGTAGACATTTTGATATAGCTGCTATTGCAATAGCATACTATGCACCATGTGTAACCACTACATTGTACCAGAAAATATTTAAGTGGTGAAATTGAAGGTAAGAGTGAATAACATTAAATTTTGAGAAATAGTATTTCTTATTTGCCAGTTTATTATTTTTTATTACTTTATTTGAAGAACATTTTACAAGTCTGCATAATTATTTTCCTAGCACTTCAAAAATGCTGTCCTATAACAATTTTTGTTTGTTAATGCTTGTAGTAGCTTCTCTAAATTCAACCCATTTGGGGTCTGACTACATAGATTGTTGACTTGGAGGCAAACTGCTTGCTGCTTATTGTTTACTCTAGAGGGAGGCCTAGTCTTCCCTCCACAGGAAGGTGGTGCACAATGGGTTTCCTTAAGGCAGTGGTCAGCAAACTAATTAATCAACAAAGCCAAATATCAATAGTACAACAATTGAAATTTAAGAGCCAAATTTTTTAAACTTAAACTTCTAATGCCACTTCTTCAAAATAGACTCCCAGGCCGTGGTATTTTGTGGAAGAGCCACACTCAAGGGGCCAAAGAGCTGCATGTGGCTCAGGAGCCGCAGTTTGCCGACCTCAGCCTTAAGGCATCTCCTTCATTAAACTGTTGTTCCTGAACCTTAGAAAGAAATGAAGTCTCAATCGTTAGCACCGCTAATTAATATTTTTAGATCAAATCTCTCAACTTCTCCTACACTAACTTTTCCCATCATAGGAAACTATTATATCATGCTTGCTGGAAACTATGTCTTTTCCAAATAAAAACTGGGAAATCTAATTATTACTGGTATAATTTTATTATTTCTATAACTTTAATGATAAATCCCATAGAGTCTATTGAAAAAATAATGGTGATTTGCTTGGTAATTAATAATTAAATTTTTTTATTTTGGGAGATTTTATCTCTTGCTGAAGGAAGATAGATGCGAGCATATTCTGATTCTAATGAGCCTACTGCTAAATGCTGTGAGACTATGCCTGGGACACTATTGTTAGTAGTATTCATGTATTACCTCATTTTCTTCTCCAAGAAATCTAATGGAGAGACATTATCATTATCCCTGTTTACAGATTAGGAAACTGAGACACAGGGTAATATGCCCAAGGATCCACAACTAGTCAGTGGGTCAGCAGGGATTTGAAGCTAGGCGGTGTGGCCCCAGAGCCTATGCACCGATTTACTTGCTATGTCTCTCCCTAAAAACACTTTAGATGTATTCTTACTCCTTTAAAAATTAATATAAAAAAATGTAGTTGCTAGGCATCTTATTGCTTCACTTGTGTTCAGACACTAGATGAGCAATTAGGTGAGAATAAATTTCAGGGAGAGACTGCAGATATAAGAGGAAGAGAATGAACTTTCTGTTTACTGGAGCCTAGTTTACATCTCTGCTCCATGCTCACTGGCTGGCTGAGTGACTTTGATATGCTGTTCAATTTCCCTTTGCTTGGTTTCTTCATTTGAAAAATAGAAAAATATACAAATATGTAACCTAATAGGTGATTTTATTTTGAGGATTAAGTGAGTCAAGAATTTAACACTTTAAGACCATTAATTAACATTGTTCTTGCACTCCCTACTCTCTCTACTTTCTTCATTCCTCCTTCCCTCTTTCCTTCAGCCATTGTTCCCAATATTTCCACCAACAAGCACTGCTTTTATTATTATTTTTCCAATAGACTTTATGGCATTTATCATTAAAATCATATAAGTAATAATAAAATTATGTCAGTAACAATTAATTATATTTCCCAATTTTCATTTGGCAAAGACATATGCAATCTCTGGTCATAACTTTTAACCAGCATGATATAGCAGTTTTCTAGACCAGGTTGGTGCCATGGTAGCCAATATTACACAAAACTTAAAACAAAAATTAGAGATTCTATGCATTCTTATCACAGAGAAATCTATATTTTTTATGAACCTTCCTAAGATATTATTACAACTTTTATGGGCCCTCTTCCTCCCTTGATTATACTGGATAATGATACTGTGGGTTGCTGAACTAGCACACACAAAGGCATAGAAACATGAAAGAAGTCATATTATTTTTCAGGAGCAATATTCCAAGTTGTAGCTAGAATGCTTCACACCTAAGGGTGGAAACATTTTTTTCAGAGATGGATTGATGATAAGCAAAAGTGATTAGACTTTATCCTGAAGGTATTATATATAATACCTGAAAGTACAGGGTAAATGTGAATGGTCTTTAAACAGGAGGGTGACAAACCCAATTTTGCATTTTAGAAATAACATTCTAGTGACAGGATAGATTATGTTTGCTGGGGAAAATGGATGATACATCAAGGGGCTGTTGGAATACTCAAGCTTAGAGATAATGAGGGTTGAATTAAGGCAGTGAGGTTGTAATAGAGGGAAAGTACTTTGGAGGTAGGATGAATTTGATTCCATGTGAAGAGGAGTAGAAGGAGGCTCGGTCATTTCTAGCTGTCTGATTTTATAGTCCAGAAACATTCAGGTGTATAAGAGCAGAAACTTATTATATTTTCTAAAACTGAACTTGAATCTTTTTTTCTGCTTGATGACAGTACAATTAAACTGGGCACTTTTGAATAACTTTAGGATGCACAGTTGCCTTACCTGGCATTGACCTTAGAGACCTTGTTGGTATCTAGCATTTCCCACTCCTGTATCCCTCTCTGGTCTCTGGTCTCTTGAGGTTGCTGGCTGTCCCTCATGGCTGACTTCTACACCCTCCTGTGAGTGGCTTCTTGATCTGTATTCCAGAAGACTTGTGCTCTCACATGGTTGCCTCTGTTCCTGAAATTTCTTTACTAACCTCCATATCACCGAATGGCAGCGGCAACTATTCCATCCTCAGATTCCCAAAAACTTATCTGAGGCTTCCATTACCCACATGGTTCCAACCACCAGCAGTCCAGGATGTGGGACAGCACCTAGTGTCTTAATGACTCATCAGCTTCTAAACTCCTCTTTAAATTCCTTTTCCTGTAGGCTGGATGGGAGATGGGAAAAAGAAGTTATTTCTTTCTAGTATCCAACAGTTTATGCCCAGATTGCTTTAAGGATTAATCTCATGAGACTTAAAGAAACTTTTTTCTTCCTTCTTAAAAAGCCCAATTAGTAAAATTCCAGATCGATGGAATTAAGAATGACAATGCTACTGTAAGCATCAAGAACCTATTTTGGTATTCAAAACAGCACGATCTTTTAAAAAATATTTTTAATTACAGTTGACATACATTATTATATTTGTTTCAGATGTACCCCCACAATGATTAGACATTATGTGACTTACTAAGTGATCATCCCAATAAATCTCACACCCACCTGACACCATACATAGTTATTAGAATATTATTGACTATATTCCTTATGCTGTTCTTTACATCCCCATGACTATTCTGAAACAACCAATTTGTACTACTTTTTAAAAATATATTTTATTGATTTTTTTACAGAGAGGAATGGAGAGGGATAGAGAGCTAGAAACATTGATGAGAGAGAAACATTGATTAGCTGCCTCCTGTACACCCCCAACTCGGGATGTGCCCGCAACCAAGGTACATGCTCTTGACTGGAATCAAACCTGGAACCATTCAATCCACAGGCCAACGCCCTATCCACAGCCAAACTGGTTTTGGCCCAATTTGTACTTCTTAATCCCTTCATCTTTTCTGCCTAGCCCCACAAGCCTCCTCCCATCTGGCAGCCATCGAAATGTTCTCTATCTCTATGAATCTGTTTCTATTTGTTCATTTATTTTGATTTTTTAAAATTCAATTGTTGGTAAATTTGTATTTAGTGCCTTTTTGTTGTTTATAGTTTTGACACCCCACCCTTCTTCTTTTTAAAGAAGACTCTTACATATTTCATGTAATTCTGGTTTGGTGGTGATAAACTCCTTTAGCAAAAAGCAAGATCTTGACTTTTTGTTTTCTCTATATTTGGTTCTGTCAAATCTCTCCAAGGCAAGGTATGTTTCTGAGGAAACAAAGAGGGCCACCTGTGGTAATGGTGGTGCTTGCAGAAGGGGTGGGGAATCAAGGTTAATATTTCCAAATTTCATTCAGCTACATTTGGTTGACTAAGTAGATGACATAACTTGTTACATAGAGGGATTGTGGAGAAATATGAATTCTTACATACTATTTTTGGGAGTATAAATTGGTAGAAACTTTCTAGAAGGAAAACTTGAAATATATTTCAAAATTACACATATGCACATTTTATTATTATTATTATTTTTAAATATATCTTATAAATTTTTTACAGAGAGGAAGGGAGAGGGATAGAAAGTCAGAAACATCTATGAGAGAGAGACATTGATCAGCCACCTCCTGCACGCTCCCTACTGGAGTTGTGCCCGCAAGCAAGGTACATGCCCCTGACCAGAATCGAACCTGGGACCTTTTTTTTTTTCCTTTCTTTTTTATTGTTTTACATGTATACATATATCCCCATTGCCCCCCACCTCCCAGGCATACCCTAACCCCCCTGTGTCTGTGTTCATTGGTTATGCTTATATGCATGCATACAAGTCCTTTGGTTGATCTCTTATCTATCCCATCTCTCCTTAAACTTCCTGCTGTAATTTGACAGTATGTTTGATGCTTTATTGCTTCTGTGTCTATCCTTTTGTTCATCAGTTTACAATGTTCTTTATTATCCACAAATGAGTGAGATCATGTGGTGTTTCTCCTTCATTGACTGGCTTATTTCACTAAGCATAAGGCTCTTCTTTCAGTCCACAGGCCAATGCTCTATCCACTGAGCCAAACCGAAATCGGCTTATTTTTATTATTTTTAATCTTCACCTAAGGATATACACTGAATTGCCAGATTATTATGATCTCTGAATACATAATAATCTGGCCACTTGGTATATATATATTAGAGGCCTGGTGCATGCATTCGTGCATGGGTGGGATCTGGCCAGCCTGGCCAGGGGGAGGGGACATGGACAGTTGACCAGCCTGCCTGCTGGTCGAACTCCTGATTGAGGGGACAATTTGCATATTAGCCTTTTATTATATAAGATATATACCGAGTGGCTAGATTATTGTGCTTTCAGACATCATAATAATCTGGCCATTCAAGGTATTTTCCATTGATCTTTAGAGAGAGAGTGAAAGGGAGGGAGAAGAGGGAGAGAGAGTGAAAGAGAAGCATCAATGTGAGAGAGACACATTGAATGGTTGCCTCCCATACAGGCCCCAACTGGAACCAGGGATTGACGCTGCAATCATGGTATGTGCCCTTGACTGGGAATTGAACTGGAGACCCTTTGGTCAATGGCGGATGCTCTAACCACTGAGAAAACTGACCAGGCTCACATATGCACATTTTTTACCTAAGAATTTCTACTTCTAAGAATTGCTTTTAAGAAAATAAATGGACAAATATATGAGTAAATATATAGAAATAGTCATTGCTACATCAATTATGATAATGGAATATTAGAAATTGTTTAAATACCCAGCCACAGGGATTTTGTTAATTGATTTTCTATATACCTACAATGGAATTCTATATGGTCATTAAAAATCATTATTTATTTATTGACATTGGAAGATATCCATTATATAGTTTAATAAAAGATGAAGTCATAAAACAGCATGCAGAATATAATCTTTTTTAAAAATAAAAAGCATGTATGTTTATGTGTGTATGTACAGGGGTGTATTATTTTCCATATGAACAACTGTAAGCCTACTTTTAACCACCTCTTTATATGTATAAGCACTATATGTCTATATCTATATCTGTCCACCTACCTACCTATTAAGCTCTGGAGGACATATATGAAGTTGATAGTTCTCACTGAAGGATCAGATGGATCATGTTTGCTTTCTGCTTTATGGCTCTTTGTATAATCTGGAGTTAAAATAGTATTCATACAATACTTTTACAATTAGGAAAAAACAAAAAATTATCTCCATTTTTTAATGAGAAAAAATGTTTAGAGGGGAAAAAAGAAATAATTTATATCTAGATTAATTATTTCAGGACTCTTAAAACCATGTTGGTTAATTGACTAGAAAATGTTTTTGTTTTTTTTTCAACCAACCTTGGATCTCACCTCATTTTTAGAGTCTAAGATAGAGAGGCAATGCATAGCAGAAAATTCTACATCCATTTATAATATTCATTTTCTTAATATTATGATTGGGGGAGAAGAACATCTAAGAAAAGTAATTGCTAAAAGTGCTCTCTATAGTTTCAATCTTGGTTACTTATATCAAAGCCCATATTTTTGGGGATAAAACATTGAAATAATAAATTTATAACATTAACTTTTCTTGTTGTATGCTTTTGAGTTCAGTGGGAGTTCATGTAAAAGCAAACAAAAAAGTGTATCAAAAAAACATGATCTAAGTGATAGTAGCTATTCAGAAGAAATGACTTAAAAGCTTATATTTAAACTTGTCAAGTATATTTAGATTATTTTATAAACATGGATATGTAATTTTCATGCATATCATACATATGGCTTGTTTCAAATTTAGTGTCATGGAGTCGAATTAGACACTTTGAGTCCTTTGTTAACTTTACTGTCATAGCTGCTTTAGTAGTGAGGGCATCCCCACAAATCTACAATTAACTTCTGCTATGTTTTCTCAGAAGATTACTGCATTGATTACATTTCATCAATATATATGTTTTCTGCCCTAAAGAAAATAGACTAGAATGTAATTTTGCTTGGGCTGACCAGCAAACTCATTCTGTGTTTCATTTTTGTTGCATGTATCACATGTATTATTGTTAGAAAAATTCATGTCTTATAACTAATTAAATCGTAATGTGACCCCACTACGTCTGAGAAGTATACCAGTGATATACTTTCCTCTTTAATAAATAAAAAAAAATACAGCTACTTGGTGGAAAGCTATTTGTTTGAGTGAGCAGAATTCATAAATGCAAATGACTCCAAGGCCAGAAAGGTAACATTAGATGCATGATCTGGGCTAGATATAAGACATTAGGGAAGGGTAGGGGCCTTTGGAAAGGCGAATATTATCTTGTCCATAAACTCGTACAGATTTTTTAAAAACACTA
>PVJN01012357.1:0-50625 GCA_004026805.1 Lasiurus borealis
AAAAAAAAAGAAAATGAAAAAGAGAATCTGCTTGAACTAGGACTCGAGAAAGAGCATTTTGTGAGAAAAATTAGAAGCTACTAAGCATGCAGATAGGGCATTTGAGAGGCAATAAAAGAGGGTGTGAAAATAGTTTCTGGGACAATTATTTATTCATCATTACAATTTATTCTAAATGGTGCTAGGTAAATATTATTATTATTAATGAGTGAATGAGGAGTATTTCTTCAAATGGACATCAAAACAGGGACTGCAGCTTAGCTGGTGTGATTCAGCAGTTGAGCACTGACATAAAAACTAGGAGGCCTCTGGTTCCCATTCCCAGTCAGGGCACATGCCTGGCTTGTGGGCTTGATTCCCAGTAGGGGACAAGGAGAAGGCAGCCGATGGATGATTCTCTTTCATCATTGATGTTTCTCTCTCTCTCTTTCTTCCTCTCTCTCTAAAGTCAATAAAATATGTTAAAAAACAACAACAGGGACTGGTAATTGTGAGTGTGGCATTTATTTGGTCTGTCTGGAGGAATTCCATTTGGGTCGTAAGTATGAAGGTATACATCTCATACCTGTCAGAATGGCTCTCATCAATAAATCAACAAAAGACAAGTGCTGACGAGGATGTGGAGAAAATGAACCCTCCTGCACTGCTGGTGGGAATGCAGACTGGTGCAGCCACTGTGGAGAACAGTCTGGAGTTTCCCAAGAAAACTAAAAATGGAACTCCCATTGGAACCAGTGATCCCACTTCGAGGGATATATTCCAAGAAACCCAAGACACTGATCAGAAAGGATATATGCACCCCTTTGTTCATAGAACACAACTTACAATAGCTAATATTTGGACACAGCCTAAGTGCCCATCAGCAGATGAGTGGATTAAAAAACTGTGGTACATCTACACAATGGAATACTATGCTGCTGTAAAAAGGAAGAAACTCTTACCATTTACAACAGCATGGATGGAGCTGGAGAGCATTATGCTAAGTGAAATAAGCCAGTTGGATAAAGATAAATATCTCATGATCTCACGCATATGTGGGATATAATGATCAACATAATTTGATGAACAAGAGTAGATCCAGAGACAAATAGCAGGGCAGGAAGTTAAAGAGCAACCAAAGGACTTGTTTGCATGCATATTAGGATAATCAATGGACACAGACATTGGGACAGTGGGGGCTTGCCTGGAGTGGGAATGGCTGAGAGGGGGCAGGGTCAATAGGGGAAAAAGGAGACAGATGTAAAACTTTAGACAATAAATATTTTTTTTTAAAAAAAGTATGAAGGTATACCTCTTAGCTCTGCTTTCTCAGGTCAAGATCACCATGTTAAATTTGACCTAGCTACCTTCAAAATGATATCTAGCTTATTATAGCTTGTTACTATCTCTTCATTTTCTATCCTCACCCTTAATCAATAATTAATCAAGATTATTGCCATAGACGGACAATTGGCCTCCCTGTTCTATATCGCCTCAATCTTTGCTTTCCTAAGTTTATTCTCCAAAGAACTAATAATCTCTTTTTTTAATACATAAACCAGGTCATCTTATGACTCTGCACAAAGCTCTACAGTAGCTTCCCATGTCACTTAGAAAAAAAAAATTCCAATGATTCTTGCAATGACCGGCAAGACCTCGCATGACCTACTCACTGGCCTGATGGCTTTTTCTCCTACACTCTGACCCTCACACACAACTCTCCGTCTATGGTGGGCTTTCTGCTGTTTCCCTGTTCCTCAAGAATGCTTCGCCTCAGGGGCTTTCGGCTTGCTATTTCCTCTATCGGGAATGTTCATTGTGTACCCAGGGAGCTGTGCATCTTTTGCTCACATTTTTCAAGCCCCTGTTCACATATCAAACCATCAGGAAGATCTCTCATGACTGTACTATATAAAATAACAAGCTCACTTTCTTTCTATATTCTTAATGCTGCATAACAGTAAGTATATTAGTGTTAATACTTAGTGTTACTCTTTTCTTCACAACACTTACCACTCTCTGACATGTTATATACTTACCTATTTTTGTTTGTTGTTTTTTTTTTATCTCCCATGATTAGAATGTAAGCTTTATGAGTTTTACTCTTTTTTTTAAATATATTTTATTGATTTTTTACAGAGAGGAAGGGAGAGAGATAGAAAGTCAGAAACATCGATGAGAGAGAGAGACATCAATCAGCTGCCTCCTGCACGTCCCACAGTAGAGATGAGCCTGCAAGCAAGGTACATGCCCTCAACCGGAATCGAACCTGGTACCTTTCAGTCCGCAAGCTGACGCTCTACCCACTGAGCCAAACCGATCTCTGCGAGTTTTACTCTTTTATAAATATTATTTGCCTTAAAAAATGCCTCACATCTAATATATATTTGTTGAATGAGTAAATAAAAAAATGTCACATTTAAAGAAAAGAGTACGAAACAGCAACAGAGTGATTCAGTGTGAGCCACTTAGCTTTCAGAAGACAAGTCTATGGATGATTTCTGGGAAGGTGGTGGGTGACCAGAGTGGCATAGTTTCTAAAATCCTTAATTCTCCACTAAGAAATAAACAGAGCAGAGTGGATAGCAAGATCTACACACTCAAAGATGGCACCTATAATACAACTTGTGGCAGCACATGGGTCAGTATGTGGCAAAGCAGGGCGACCCTAAGAGCCCCAAGTTCTGAGTACATGCGCATGAGCAGCAATCAGGGAAAAGCAGAGGTATCTGATAGATGTGAGAAGAGAAGCCCTCTTGTAGTAAGCACTCAGACATTGGCCTAATCCAATTGGCAAATGGAATACAAGGCGATCATAGTAGGTTCTGAAAGCAGTCTGGGCTCCAGGCACTTTTGAAACCAACAATCTGAAGCTTTCTTCCAAAATAAAGACCAGCACTGAAGAAAAAATAATAAATAAAATATCCAGGAAAAAGAAAACAGATGATACAGATAGCAGTGATGGAGGAAACAGAGATGGCACATCTCAGAAAGTAAAAGGTAGAAATGGAAAAGTTGTCTTGCCTCTTCCCTTCCGTCTAAAGAAACAGAAATGCTTATTTTACTTAAAAGCTTTAAAGAAAGTAATTGCAACCCAATTCTATGTACAAATATCAGGCATAACTGAGTCCTTTTAGATAATGAAAACAATTTGAGAAGACAAAACCACAAAACAAAAATTGTGATAGAAATTTCAAAATGAGTTAAAGGCATTGAAAATACAATGGCAACTAAGAAAGAATAATATAGGTTTGATTTTGTTTTCTGCTCTGTGCCTGTTCATGAATAACAGGCTCCCAGCTAGTGGCATTGAAGGCTCCCTGGTTTTTACTTGTGATTTTTACTACATCTTTCTTTCAATTTTATGTCCTAAACTTTTAGGTTTGAAAAAGCAATATGTGAGAAAATGAAACTTTGCTTCAAAGTAGGCTAGTGTCTCAGAACCTGGGGATATCAAAAGTGGACTGACTGTGGTAGCTTGGGGACACAGCCATCGGGGTACTGGTACACTCAGTCTTTCCCTCCTCCCGTCCCCACCCCAGGCAGGTGTTTGAGGCTGGGAGAGGAGGATGACTTACAATGCAGGCAGTCCTCGGGTCACGTCGGATCCATTTCTACGGCTGGAAGTAATGCGACGTAACACGATTTTCACCGTTAATTCAGAGCCCACCTCCATAAGCACCTACGTCACTCACATGGAGCACAGACACAGCAGTAATGAAGTGAAACAGTAAAAAATTTTAAAAGGAACATAACAATTCCTGACCTTTATTTGTAGTAAATAAATAATAAAAAACACGAAGCACATATGTACGTATGTCAAAAGGACTGGCCTTTTTTTTTTATTTACAAATAAATGGGAGATGGCAACGTAACCATGAAATGATTAAGTTGAGTCCCACGTAACCAAGGACTGCCTGTCATAGTAACCCAAACACGTATTTGCTTCTCCCCAAAGCAATCTTCACAACAAGATCCTTAAGCCCGTTAACAGCCCATAGAGTCTCTGTTAAAGAAATTTATCATTCATTAAAAGCCCTCATAGTTTCCCACCAACATCAACCTATCCTAAGAATTTTGCCCATTTCTTTCTTTGAAGATCAGTGCTTTGTTTCTTATATTCGGAGAAGCCGAGTCGGAAAAGCAATGCCATTTTAGAGGTCCCAGGTGAGTGATTTTAAAACAAGGAGGTTGTGTGCAGTAAACCCCCTAGTGCAGTGGTTCTCAACCTTCCTAAGGCCGCGACCCTTGCATACAGTTCCTCATGTGGTGGTGACCCCCAACCATGAAATGTTGCTACTGTTATGCATCGTGATGTAAATATCTGCATTTTCCGATGGTCTTAGGTGACCCCTGTGAAAGGGTCATTTGACCACCAAAGGGGTCGCGACCCATGGTCGGCAAACTGCAGCTCATGAACCACATGTGGCTCTTTGGCCCCTTGAGTATGGCTCTTCCACAAAATACTACAGCCTGGGTGAATCTATTTTGAAGAAGTGGCGTTAGAAGAAGTTTAAGTTTAAAAAATTTAGCTCTCAAAAGAAATTTCAATCCTTGTACTGTTGATAGTTGGCTCTGTTGACTAATGAGTTTGCCGACCACTGGTCTAAACAATGACTTAAAAAGAGGGGCTTGTCCCTTCATTGCAGGTTTGATTCCTGGCCCCAGCCATGAGTAGAAGGCAACTAATGAAGCAAACTAATCAATGTGTCTGTCTTACATTAATCCTTCTCTCTGTCTCTCCTCCCTCCCTTCCATTTCTCTAAAAATCAATGGAAAAAGATCCTTGGGTGAAGATTAACAACAACAAAATGGACAAAAGACATGAACAGATACTTTGTCAAAGAGATATTTAGATGGAAAATAAGCATATTAAAAGATGTCATATGTTATTAGGAAATTTAGAAAATAGCAGAATGAGATAACTGTTGGGCTTTTATTGCCACTTAATTTCATATGCCTATTAGAATGGCTAGAATCCCAAGCACTGACATCACCCAGTGCTTTGAAGATGTGGAGCAACAGGAACTGTTGTTCATTTCTGGTGGGAATACAAAACAGTACCGACACTGGCAGACAACTTGGGGATTTCTTACAAAACCCTTAAGCGTTTTGTCAGCAACCATGTTCTTTTTTTTTTTTCCTCAAAGAAGTTGAAAACTCATGCCAATACAATAACCTACACAGAAATGTTCATAGCAGCTTTAGTCATAATTAATAAACTGTAATACATCCAGACAATGGAATATTATTTAGCACTAACATGAAATGAGCCATCAAGCCATTCAAAGACATGAATAAACCTTAAATACATATTACTAATGTAAAGAAGCCAGTCTGAAAAGGATACATGTATGACTCCTACTATATGACATTTTGGAAGAGGTAAAACTCTGTGGGCAATAAAAAGATTAGTGGTGATCAGAGATTTGAGTAGGGATGGATCAGTAGCCAGAGTACAGATATTTTTCAGCAGTGAAACTAGTCTGTATGATACTGTGATGGTATTTAAAAATTAAAACTTTGTCAAAACCTATAGAATATAGAGTATAACACCAAGAGTGAACCTTAATGTAAACTATGAACTCTGGGTAACCATGATATGTCAGTGTAGGTTCATCAACAGCAACAAATGCACATAGTACTCTGTGGGATGATGCTGATAGTGAGTAAGGCATGCATATGGGGGAGGGGGTGGTCATGGGCTCTACAGGAAACCTCTGTATCGTCTGCTCACCTTTGCTGTAAACCTAAAGCTGTAATTAACACTTCCTGTTAGTGTGTTCTATTTGTTATAATTGGTGAGTGAATATTGATTCATCATTATTAAGCTAAAGTCCATACCTTGCATTAGGCTTTACTCTTTGTGTTGTACATTCTGAGTATTGATTGACAAATGTATAATGACATTTGCCCACCATCATAACGTGATACAGAATGGTTTTATTACCCTAACAATCCTCTTCACTCCATCTGTCCATCTCTCCCTTCTTCTTCCACCAGCAATCATTTTGCAGTCTTGATAGCTTTGTCTTTTGTCCAATGGTATAGTTGGAATCATATAGTAGGCAGCCTTTTCACATTGGCTTCCTTCACTTATCAATATGCATTCAAAGTTCCTCAAAGTCTTTTCAAGCAAAAATAACTTGCAAGTAGAAAACACAGCTACCTCAATATTTTCCCACTAAGAAAACAGAGAAGAGTTGGTGACAAGGGATCCAATGTAAGAAAATAAAGGTCATGGCTATTTATTTATCTTGGTTATTAATCTTTGAGCTTTGATATATATCAAGTTCCATCCTAACTGAAGATTTATATATACAGTAGGGAATGGTGGGTTATATATAAGAAAAGTAAGAAAAAGTACTGTCTATTATTAAGTATTTCAATAAGCCAAGTTTTACCAGGGAATACCATATTTTAGTCCTTTCTGGAAAAACTACAGTTAACTGAAACCTGACTCCAGTTCCAGTAACTGAATGTAAGTTATATATAATAGGCTAGCAACTGGGTTTCATGTTAATCACCATGGAAACAAGATGCATCCAATCACTGGGCAAAATTTATGACACAGTTTTTGCTATATCTTTCAAATCCCATGCATAAAGACAAATTTAAGTTGAAATATGCCTTCAATGGGATACATGTTTTTCAGAGAGGATATATGAATATGTATATATGAAAAACTCAGTAAAAATTATTATAAGACATAAAGTATACTAGTTGCAGATATTTTTAACTTTCTTTAATTAATGTTGCTTTTGTTTATGGCAATTAGGATTTATGTTAGTCTATCAATTACTCCAACATAGGAGCTTTGAAGCAGGAACACTGAAATATATTTTTCTTACCCAGCCTGCTTTCTGAAGTAATGTTCACAAGATCATTACAACAAATATCTTTAAAATATTTCTGAAATAAAAACAAGACGTCTAAAGTATTTGGCACTCAGTGGCCATCTATAGTGTAATTAATAACTCAAATCGATATAAATATACAGTGGGAAACTTAAAAACAAAACAAACAAAAAACTCATATAACTTTACAGCAATACTTCATATTCCATCCAGATATATGCTTAAGAAAACACTGCAATAGAAGAAAGCAATGTGCAATGCCTGTGATTGAAGTAGAAGGACTTTTATCTTTGGACTTTGGATTTAGCAGTTAATTCATTTTTGCAAATTGTTGGGCTTTTCTCCACCTAATTCAGTAATTGGAGACTTTTTCCAAACAGCATAAGATGTAAGGTCAAAAGCTGAAAAAAGTCAGTGAAAAGGCAATCATGAGTTCCAGTATTTTTGAGATTTGTTTGTTTTGTAGTAGAATCAAAAAATAAACTCACAGGGCAATAAACAATTTTAAAGGGATAATTCTAACATGAAAATGAATGTTTAAAGTCAGCATTTTCTACTTTTGTGCTTCTGAAAATTTAGGGAAAAATGCAAATTTAAATGTTGACCAACTAGTAATAAATTCACAATTATTTGCAGGACTGCAGGAGACACATAGGAGGAAGTAAAGAGAAGCTAAGGAGAAAGGCAATGCCAACACATCTCTACAGAATTAACAAAAATAGATTTACTGAAGGTGAAACAGCACAGTGTAAAAGCTATATGTTGTGGCAACAAAGCGGGTGGAAATTGGAGTATGGGAAACACCCTTAGAGCCATCATATTTTACAAACAGAAGAGGTGGAGCCATGCAAGGCTGATTTTTCTAATACAGCCTATGTCCACAAAGAAATTGGGAGGTAAAGATTCTTAACACCTCCTGCTCCTTACTCTAGCACAAGAACCTCCAACAAATCTCTGGCCTAGACACCTAGTCCATTCAATAATGAATAATTTAAAAAAGTTAATAAAATCTTATATAATAAAAGTCTAATATGCTAAGTGTCCAACCATTCATTCGACCATTCGACCAGTCACTATGACATGCACTGACCACCAGGGGACAGACACTCTAACTAGTAGTGTCTTAGCTTGCTGCTGGGGTCCAGCCGATTGAGTGGGTGATACAAGCCAGACACACCCTGGAGCCCTACGCTCTTCCTCCCCAGCTCTGATTGTGCATTGGTGAGGCCCCTCAGCCTGGTCTGCACCCTCTCACAATCTGAGATCCTTGAGGGGAAGTCAGAGAGATGGTTTTGGCCTGATCTCCACAGGCCAGGCCAAGGTACATGAATCCATGCACTGGGCCTCTAGTGTTTATAAAAATATGTATTTTATAAATAAAGGAAACAGAAGAGCAGCGACTCAGTAACAGATAAAGAACTACTTGCCAGATGCATATTGCCCTGTGGGAAAAAGACAATTGAAATTACGTATTTTGCTGAAACTGGTTTGGCTCAGTGGACTGAAGGGTCCTGGGTTTGATTCCAGTCAGGGGCATGTACCTGGGTTGCAGGCACATCTCCAGTGGGATTGTGCAGGAGGCAGCAGATCGATGTCTCTCTCTCATCGATGTTTCTAACTCTCTATCCGTGTCCCTTCCTCTCTGTAAAAAATCAATAAAATATTATGTATTTTCCCCCCATGAAATACAAAGCAATCAATTCTAAAAAGTAGAAACACAAAGTGATCTGTGGAAAACAGCAGAAATATATGAGGTTGAGCTGACAGAACTCAGGAAAGTATCAGAGAAATTTAGTGAGATCGAAGCAACCACTGATAAAAAGCCATTATGGAAAAACCTTATAAGAAACATGTAATCTAGAAATGAGAAAGGTAAACAAAATGTGTTATAAATGAACATTTTTTAAAATCAAGAGGAAATTATAAATATAAAACATAAAGTTGATTCAATATATGTATAATTGGAATCCCTGAAATTAAATTCAAGAATTATAAGCAACATATATTTATAATTCAGGAATATTTTCTAAAATAAAAGAGACTTTGAAACTCCACAGAAGAACATCTAGTATTTCAGGAAAACTTGAGCCCCCTCTTGTGATTATGGGCTATGCATTATTTAAATTACTGAATTTCAAAATTAATTTTTAAAAATTTTGTGTCAACCAGGGAAAATTATCAAGGCACATTTAGAAGGGGAAAACATCAGGCCCTGGAAACTTCATAATAAAATTCAAGAACAGATGACAAATGCGGTGAGAGTTATAGGACTGTTAATAATAAAAAGAGTATGAGCCAAGGACAAGTTTAATAATCCTCAAAAACAAATACTATGGCCCTGGCCACACAGTGGGAGGCAGCCAATCAATGTTCTGCTTTCACACCATCGAACATTCAAGCTTTTCTTTGGGAGAAACTACTAAAGAACAACTTTAGCCAATCTAAACATTTTTGGGGAAATTATAAGAAATTAGGGCCAACAGATCTGCACTATGGAAAATGTAAAAGGAAGTTCTTCATACAGTAGAAAAATAACACCAGATGGAATCTTGAAAATAAAACAGCTCCAGAAATAGCAAGTTTGTCTGAAAATTAAAATGAAACATTCAAAATTATGGGTTGTAGTACTTTGCAACCAAAGTTTAGCTTTAAATGTTTAAATTAGAAAAAGGAAAGTCTAAAGTAAATCATTTAAATCGCCATCGTAAAACATTAGAAATTAAATACCAATTTATAATTAATGTAAGTAGATGGGAGGAAAATAAAATATTAAAATCAATAAAAGAGAAAAATGAAAAAGAACAGAAAAATCAATAAACCCAAAACTGGTTCTTTGAAATGCATTGAAAAAAAAATCAATAAACAGCTGCATAATGATGCAGATAAAAAGAGAATACATACATTACTGATATCAGGAATAATAGAAAAAACATGGGTATAGACATTAAATTGATTATAAAGATCTACTTTGAACAACTTTACACCAATAAACTAACTATGTTTATTGCTGCTCAACTTATAAGTAAATATGTGATGTGACATTAGATACTTAATTTCACAGCTCATACTTATATTGATTTTAGATAGACAGAGAGAGAAAGATAGATTTGTTGTTCCACTTATTCACGCATTCATTGGTTATTGCATATGCCCTGACCAGGGGTTGAGCTCACAACCTTAATGTATTGAGACAATGCTCTAACCAACTGAACCACCCGGTCAGGGCTCACAGCTCACACTTTTAAACATTATATTAATTGTTGCCAAGTTTATTGCTTTCTTTTTAACATTTTGGAATGAT
The DNA here is from genome assembly GCA_004026805.1 of Lasiurus borealis. Classification (NCBI taxonomy): domain Eukaryota; kingdom Metazoa; phylum Chordata; class Mammalia; order Chiroptera; family Vespertilionidae; genus Lasiurus; species Lasiurus borealis. Next base: position 10,138 of record PVJN01012357.1, read on the forward strand.
TTCTAATTCAAAACTTAAGGAAACCTAGATATCTCCTTTCCAATTCCTAATTTTACTTATATATGAAGACAGCTTTTATTTAATTAATAACATTACTTTTAAATAATAAAACAATTAAGAAATGATATAGGTCTACTAATATTTAATTATCATCCCCATGTTTATTAGTAGATCTTTCTGCTAACATAAAAAAGGTATGAATTCAGTGGGATACAGATATAGGCAAGTAGAGTCAAAGAGACAAATGTGAGGATTGTCTAATATTAGAAATATATTTTATCTGAGAAGTTTATCATTAAAATAATGTTTACAACTTTCCAATTTGAAGAGGACACTGAAAATAGTCTGTATCCCACAACAATATCCAAAATGTGGTAACAAATTAATCTTACTGCAGGCCTCATTTCAATGGCACCGTTTAATTCATTGATTTTTAGGACTCACAAATGAATAGATAGCTTGTGCCCATTTAATCATGCCCTAAATTGACTAATTTATTGACTACCTTCCTTCCCCTGGGCAGAAAAATTTGTTTCACTCTCCAATCTGTCTCTCTATAAGTTAACTAGAACCATCAAGTACTTCTCACATCAGAAGATTTAATTAGTACAAGAATAGTAACTGAGAGAGGAGGTGCTAACACAGAGAAAAGCCTAGGCGACTGAATCCTCTACCCTCCTTGCACAGCACAGTGCATTAGTTTAAAATCCAGTGGAGAACCTAGTAAGTGTTGTGATAGGTGCCATGATGTAAATACTGCATCGAATGAGCTTGTAGGCAAGATGTTTCACTAATTAGCCACATCATATTATTAGATACCAGGAGTGATCTAAAATGCTGCATGTGTCGAAAGCGAGATCACTTTTCAAGAGAGGAACCTGAATGTCTTCATTAGAGATTATTGTTTATATGAAACCTCTAAAAAAGTTGTCCATCCAACAAGGAGTCCTAGAGAAATGACCCACCAGATAACAAGCTGAAGTACTAATATTATATACTAGAGCCCAGTGCACAAAATTCGTGCATGGGGGGGAGGTGTCCTTCAGCCCAGCCTGCTCCCTCTCCAATCTGGGACCCCTTGAGGGATGTTTGACTACTCATTTAGGCCCGATTCTACCTGGATGGCTGCCTGCTTTCCTAACCACTTCTGTATCCCAGCCATATCATCCCCTAAGCACTCCCCTGCCAGTCTAGTCACCCCTAACTGCCCTCCCCTGAAGGTTTGATCACCCCCAACTGCTCTCCCTTTCAGGCCTGGTCCCACCCAACTGCCCTCCCCTCCTGGCCTTCTTGTGGTGGCCATCTTGTGCCCACATGAGGGCAGGATCTTTTGACCACATAGGGGCAGCCATTTTGTATGCTGGAGTGATGGTCAATCTGCATAATAAACAGCAAACTAGAGGAATGCAAAAATCAAGTCAAAGATTTGAAATACAAAGAAGCATAAAACACTCAACTAGAAAAGCAAAAAGACAAAAGAATCAAAAAATGTAAAAATAGTGTAAGGAGCTTCTGGGACAACTTTAAGCTTACCAACAAAGAATTATGGGGTGCCAGAAGAAGAGAGAGAGCAAGATACTAAAAACCTATTTGAAGAAATAATGACTGAAAACTTCCCACATCTGGTCAAGGAAATAGACTTACAAGTCCAGGAAGCACACAGAACCCCATATAAAAGGAATCCAAAGAGGACTACACCAAGACACATCATAATTAAAATACCAAGAGCAAAAGACAAAGAGAGAATATTAAAAGCAGCAAGAAAAAAACAGTTAATTATCTACAAGGGAGCACCCATATGATTGTCAGCTGATTTCTCAACAGAAACTATGCAGGCCAGATGGGAGTGGCAAGAAATATTCAAAGTGATGAATAGCAAGAACCTACAACCAAGAATACTCTACCCAACAAAGCTATCATTCAGAATTGAAGGGCAGATAAAGAGCTTCACAGATAAGAAAAGCTAAAGGAGTGCATCACCACCAAACCAGTATTATATGAAATGCTTAAAGGTACTCTTTAAGAAGTGGAAGAAGGAAAAGCTGAAGATATAAATTATGAACAACAAATACATATCTATCAACAAGTGAATCTAATAATCAAGTGAATTAAAAATCTGATGAACAGAATAAACTTGTGAATATAATAGAATCAGGGGCATAGAAAGGGAGTGGGCTGACAATTCTCAGGGGGAAAGGAGTGAGGGTGGTGCAGGGAGAGACTGGACAAAAATCATACACCTATGGATGAGGACAATGGTAGGGGAGGTAAGGGCAGAGGGAGGGGTGGGAACCAGGTGGAGGGAAACTATGGGGGGAAAAGCGGAACGATTATAATAGTCTGAACAATAAAGATTTATTAAATTAAAAAAATAAAATATATATTTGATCATTTAGATGACCAAAATATATTTATCATTTATTTGGTCTTTGTTCAAAATTCCCAGTAACATCTCCCAAAACCCTTGTAATTTCCTAAATATTGAGAGTGACAAGGCTGTCTTTTGTTGTTTATGAGGTGGCTTTTGGAAAGCACCTAAGGAAGGGGCTGGTTACCAGAGGAGCCAATCTGTGTTTGGGGCTTTCATCCCCAGCCACTGACCTCCCTGGAGGGAGGAAAGGGCTGGGCATGGAGTTCAGTTAGCAATGGGCAAAGATTTTCTCAGTCATGTCTATGTATGAAGCCTCTGTGAAATGCCAAATGGATGAGGTTCAGAGAGCTTCCACCGGTGAACACATGGAGATGTAGGGAGAGGGATGGGAGCTTGCCCTATGCATCTCTTCCACCGGGCTATTTCTGAGTTATATTCTATTACAATGAATTGGTTACTTAATAAAATAAAATGTCTCTGAGTTCTGTGAACCACTCTAGCAAATTAAACAGACTACTCATCCTTGGAACTTCTAACAACCTCCACTTTTGACTGCATCTAAATTCAGAATCAAAAGTTGGTCAAAAGCACAGGTGACAACTTAGATTTTCAACTGATGTCCCGAGCAGGTCCAAAAGCAATGTTGTAGGACTGAAACCTTGACCTGAGGGATCCAATGTCATTCTGGGTAGATATTGTCAGAATTGAGTTGAACTGCAGAACATCCAACTGGTGTCAGTAAGAGCACTGCGTTTTGGAGGTTTGGGATAATCCCACCTCTCTCTCTCTCTCTCTCTCTCTCTCTCTCTCTCTCTCTCTCTCTCTCTCTCATCTCTCTCCTCTCTCTCTCTCTCTCTCTCTCTCTCTCTCTCTCTCTCTCTCTCTCTGTCTTTCTCATACACACACACACACACACACACACACACACACACACACATTGAAATTGAGTCTAGAAACCCAATTAGTGACCAAAAATAAAGACCTATATACTATGGATGTGAATATTTTCTAAGAATTATAATTTAAACAATCTTTCAAGATGAAAATGTTTTTTTTCTATTTTGTAAATTTTAATAATAATACTGTGTTATTACCAGTTACAGAATAGCACGCTAGAAAGCTAGCACCTTCTCAGAGACATGAACTAAGGCACTGTATATTATGAAAGCATATTATAATATAACTAGAGGCCCAATACATGAAAATTGTGTAAAAGTAGGCCTTCCTTCCGCTGGCTGCTGGCATCGGCTTCTCTCTGGCACTGAGATTTGGGCTTCACTCATAGCCCCAGCTTCATCCAGAAGGTCATCGGGAAGGTTGAGTGGTCTAATTAGCATATTGCACTATTATTATTATAGATGTACTGTTTGCTATAGCATAGTGTAACCATATATATTTAGCCATGTTTTTATTATAAATCTATATTTATTATAATTTACATTCTATGCTTGAAAATGACTTAATATTATAATTTTCTGTTTGTATGCATTAGTACACAGGCTTCAGATTCCGTAAGAAGAGGATTAGAACCTTGGCCTGTGCTTTACCAACTGAGTCATTCTGGGTAATCCACTTGTAGGGTGTTTTCCCTTGCTATTTGCACCATCTAAAGTGCTCTTAATCTAAGTCATGGCTCTCTATCTCTCAATGCTGGGCTGATAGCATGTGAGAGCAGTCAACTCTAATCACCTGTTTCATACACAACACCTTTTCTGTCATTACTAAGCAAGCAATCCTTACTCTGCCTAAACTTTCCTCTTAATCTTTACCAAGACTTAGAAAATATACTTATTTTTATTGTCTATCTGTCCTGCTAGATTGTCACTCATGACATTAGGGATTATGTGTGTCTTTCTTCACTGAACAAGGTAGTCAACATAGCAGACCTCCGATAACTATTTGATGAACAAATACATAAATGAGGGACAAGCAGTTCTAAAACTCATTTTTTTCATCTATAAAATCAGGATAACAATAACTACTTCATGTTTCTGAGATGTTTAACTACAATGAAATGTTCAGCACATTTTCTGGCATGTAGTCATCACTCAACATGAATTTAAATTTTTATTTATAGTCTTAGTTTTCTACAATTTCACTGATTTTCCTTCTTGAAGAATTTAATGAATAAAAGTGATTTCAATTCTTTTCTTAAGATTATTATGTTTTTCCTTTTTTCTCTAAATGTTTTGTGTCATATTATTTATTTTGCATAGGCATTATTGCTTTAGTTAATCTACCAAATTTTAATGGGATTATGTAATTTGATGTTTATATTATTGTCAAGTTTTTAATTGCAGTAGATTCTCCTCAGGAAATTATAGTAAAAGGTGTTTGTGGTAGGGATATAATTTTAATAGTCTATAACAGAAAGCTCTCCTCGCTCTTATTATAGGAATTAAAGATAGCTGTGACTAACGGGTACTGACTGTTTATATGAACAATACACACATTTCTTCCATAAAATCACTTCATATCAAATGACAGAAAATTATTCCAAAGTACATAGAACAGTGGGCTCACTTGTTCCAAAGTACATAAAAGAGTAGGTTTACAAAACGTAAAGTTTGGCAAAGATTGCCATGTCTGATCTTGATACTTTGCTGGATATCTTCAATGTTCCTGATAATATTTTTTTTGTTGTGTTCGTTAAGTATTGCCATTATGGTTACAATTATCAACATACAAATATTTGTTGTTGCATTCCAGAGGTTGGGAAGCATCCAAAGATAGCTATATCCTTCTGCAATTCACTTCAGAAAAAATCAGATAACAGTGAAGGAAATTTAAGAAGCATAATCTCATTCCTAGAGGATATTTGACTTTACATCACTCTGTGTTCCAGTAAATGGACCCTGAGAATTAAGTCACCCAAGAGAGACTTTATAACCTCAGACTGGCTCTACCTCTGAAAAGCCATTTCCTTTCAGTCTCAGTCTCCTCATCTACAAAATGCAGGCTGGGTAGATAAACATCACTTCTTATCTAGACCCGTGCATTTATAACTTGTTCTTAGGCTCCGTGAATGAAACACTCAGTTCTGCATAACTACCAGCAAACCCTAGCTAAAACTTTGGGAATTTCCTTGGGTGACTGATTAATGTATACAGTCAAGGAAAACAACTTATAAAAGCAGTTTTTCTCTTACTGAAAATTTCAAGTGGCAGTTGAGAGAAATAATATTTTCCCTCTAAGGAACACTTGAAAATGTACTTCTTTTATATTTGCACATTTGTCATAGCACATTAGTCAGAATGGCTTTCTCCTTCTGCTAATTCCTATAGTATTCAAATCAGCCTTATGGAGCGTTACACAGCTCCTTTAGTCTGTATGACTCCAATTATTAGGCCAATAAATCCTTGTTTATAAACAGATTTTACAAGAATCTAAAATATCTGTGCAAAGTCACGCTGGAAAGGCAATTCTTTGATGCTAAAGTTGATACAATTTATAAATTAAATGTAATCACAATCTTAAATATAGATTCCTTAAAGCTTGGAATTAAAAGTTTATCTCATCGTTGAGAATCTTAATACTCATTTTCAAAAACAGTGTGCTAAGAAACATTTGCCTGAACATAATAATTATCCTATGAGCTCTTGGTAACTATATGGCAAAAAAAAAGCAAAATAAAAAAAATATATATCGTGAGTGAAATTCCTCCAGTTTCAATAATTTAAAAAATATTTTTAACCATGAGATTTTGGCACCCCAGAGCACAGTTCTTCATTACCATGAAGAGTGAATGACAACAAACTTTAACTCATTGGGAAGGACCACTGCCTTCTAGACAAAAGGCTTTTTAGAAATACAATATAGAGCTTGCTGTTTGGGGGAGAAATGGGTTTCCACATTGGACAAGCAAACTAACTGAGGTTTAGGTGAAGGTGCCCTTTGCGGGGGGTTTCCAGGTTAGGAAACGCACAAAGTTCCCTAGAATGACATTGCTGGACAGGGGATGATGAGAGAGTTCTCTTCATAGCTCCCAGACATTTCCCACTGCCTTTTCTACGTGGTTTGATTTTTTTTTTTCTTTTTCCAACAAGAAAAGGTCTCAAAAATGTGCTTTGGTAGTGGAGAATGTTAACTTATATTCCTAATTCCTGTAAAAGCTAAAGTTTTAGCATCTTAGGAGATTTCTATGGACTTCTTAGGCTGATATGAAGCCATGAGCATTTGGTTTCTCTTCACATCTTAAGAATATTCTGGCTTTCTTTTTCATTAAGGGGAATTATCCATATCTTTTTTTCAAATCTTGATTCTGACTAATGGTACATGCATCAGCAAAGAGAAATAATTTGGAGAGGGGGCGTTAGTTGCTGTTCTAAGGTAACAGGCAGAGAAGTATCAATGTGAACAGTCTCAAGTCAATTTCTGGCCTCTCTCCTATGTTCTCGATGAATGGTTATCTGACTATACAGAATGAATTTTCCATGATCAACTGGAATCAACCACACTTCTTCCTTTTGCCAGACATCACAGTGAAGATCATAAAATACTAGAATCCATAATTTTTACTGCTTGGCCTATTTGTGCTTCTTCCTAGTTCCCACAATCACCCATGGGCAACCTTCTACCATATATCTCCTTTTTTCCTTGTTGTTTTGCATTAATGTGATATTGCATCTGGTTTGCAGTTCATGGGATATTGAGGGTGAGGTTTAATTATTACTATATATCAATCATAACAGAAAGGCTTTTCTTTGTTTCTTTTTTATTTTTTTTGTCCTACATATCCAGTTACTTGTATGATTGGAAGAATTTTCCAAAATCTGTGACTTTTTAACAGCCATCAGAATCATATCTTTCAAAGCCTTAATGCACAAAGACAAGAGCTCTAACTTTAAAGATTCTAACAGATGTTCTTATTTTTACATAATATTATATGCTTTCTTATTTTATTTTATATGTCTTAAATGAGTTTTCCAGCTGAGTGAGAGCATGATCAATATACTCAATGGATGGGTTAAAGGGAACATTTTCAATTGTAAGTCATTTTGTTTTTCTTTAATAATATCCCTGTTCCTTCTAATAAATCCTTTTCTTCTCACCTTTATAATCAGCCCTATTTTTTTACAGTCTCTTAGGCTTCTAGTTACTTATTGAATATTTAAGAATATGTTTTAATTATTATAGGTATATTATCTCTTGATTATTCATCTTAGGAGAAATTTGCTGAACATATACACTGAGTGGCCAGATTATTATGATCTCTGAGTGCATAATAATCTGGCCACTCACTCAGTGTGTGTGTGTGTGTGTGTGTGTGTGTGTGTGTGTGTGTATTAGAGGCCCAGTGCATGAATTTGTGCATGGATGGAGTCTGGACAGCCTGGCCAAGGGGAGGGGACTAGGTGGTTGGCCGACCTGCTTGCTGGTCGATCTCCTGGTTGAGGGGACAATTTGCATATTAGCCTTTTATTATAGAGGATATATATTGAGTGGCCAGATTATTATGCATTCAGAGATCATAATAATCTGGCCACTCAGTGTATATTTGGAAAGAAAATAAGAATTTATTTTTCTCTATTGAAGACATAAGTTTATGTTTTCTTATATAAAATTAACATAATGCAATACTTTTCAACTCTTGTTCATCTAGTCCTAATGCCTTACATCCAACAGCACAGTGATTTATTTAAAGAGATAGTTCCTGAATTTCACTTTTAAAAATTAATTTCAGGAGAGAAAGGGAGAAAGAATCATTGATTGACTGCCTCCTGCATACCCCCACTAGGAATGCGGCTTGCAAACAAGGCATGTGCCCTAACATAGAATGGAACCTGTGACATCTGGTTCATGGGTCGATGCTCAACCACCAAGCCACACCAGCTGGGGTTTTGGTCCCTGGACTTAAGAAATTCACAGTATAATAAAAGGGAAAAGAAACCTATGATTCCAATTCAGATAAATAGATCTGATTCAGAACTATCCAAGATGCTCTCTCAGCCATGAAGACACAACATAAAGGCTCTGCAGGAAATAGCACACCTGTTGCAGACGGTTAAACCCAAGATGCTGGGAGACTGGCAAACTTCCTTAGGTCTTCCTGAGATCTAGCATTACCATGTCACCCCAAAGTCCTATATATTCACTCCTATTTTGGATTCTGTTGCTGAGCCATTTTTTGCTCACACGTGAAAAATGGCTTTGCTCTTCCTTCTCCATTTTCATGTAATCAACACTGACAAGAATGTTTTACTCGCTTGAAGTCAGGACTTACGGAATTTGCTGTCTATAAATCAAAATGGATTCATCGTGGATTTGTCTTGAAAGAATTTCATGAAATATTCCAATTAACTTGACATTTAAATCCTTGGCGCCAGAAAACCAAACACTCTAATAGTTTATCATTGGCAGCTCTTATCTTCTTTCCATGCATTTTCTCCAGGGGAGAGGAGAGGAGAGGAAGGAAGGGATTTGTTTTTGTCAGCCCCTGAAATACAAAGTGGCTACAGGTTCCTATGACTCTAGTTGTCTCTATGTGAATTCCCACTTTCTTGTTCACAGAGGCAGACAGAAAAGAGGTTAAAATTTAGCTTGACAGATAAGGATGCTTAATATTAGCATTTTTTAAATGCCCTAAGTAAAATGATTTTACACTTCTAGTCATCTCAGTTCACATATTTTCTCTTGGCCTTTATCAACTCAGTAGATATTGAGTAACTGTGAACTTCAAATTTACAAGCAATGCCAAGCCGTCATTACTGTGTCAAAAAACAGCTAAAGATGGTACTTTGATGAAATTCTTTTTCTGCTTTCTTTACCCCAGGCAAGAGGCTTTACTATCGTTTTGGAAGAAAATTAAAAGAAGCCATTCGTTTCAAAGCTAACAGTGTCCTAAGTGCATTAATATTTTGCATATAGTGCCAAATAATTCGTCAAAACATTTTTTCCCTTGCTCGTTTGGCTCAATGGATAGAGCATCCATCTACAGACAGAAGGGTCTCAGGTTCGGTTTTTGTCAAGGGTACTTTCCTCTTTTTGCAAGCTCCTCCCCGGTCCTGGTTCTGGCCGGGGGTGCATACAGGAGGCAACCAATCAACATGTTTCTCCCACATCAATAGATATTTCTCTCTGTCTTTTCGTCTCTTTTCCACTCTCTCTGAAAATCATTGGAAAATTATCCTCAGGTGAAGATTACAAACAAAACACATTTGTTTTTATTTTGTTTTGTTAGTTTTTGTTTTCCCTAAAGTGATGTCTGATAATTATAAAAGGTTTAAAGACCTAAGTGTAAGTGTTCTTGAAAGTGCCTAACAATCTCTCCTAAAATTACCATTATCTGATTTCTAAGTGAGGTTAGTATTTGATATGAATCTATACATATAAAAACCTAAATGACCAGTCGACCAATTGCTATGACATGCACTGACCACCAGGGGGTAATCGCTCAATACAGGAGCTGCCCCCTGGTGGTTAGAGCACACTCACAGGGAGAGAGGCACTCAGCTGACTGATGGGCGTGAAATGCATGACTCATGGCTGGCAAGTGCTGCTGTGGCAGCATGAGCCTCTCCTGACGGGGACTAACTGGGTGAGAGCCCCAGCAGGCACAGTGGGCTGGGGTGAGTGGGAGTGGCAGGCAGGAGCAGCAGGCTGTGTCGGACTGCTGGTTTCGGCCGATACCCACAGGCAACACCGAGGGACCCCACCAGTGAGTGAATATGTGCACCGGCCTCCAGTAGTACAATAAAAACTTTATAAATAATGTTTTTCTCTTTACTGTAAATATTCATGCATAAATGCAGAAAAAGACATTTATGCATGAATATTTATAAACTCATGCTTAAATTATTCCAGTAGACAAATTAAAAACTCTTTTTACCCATAATATACAGTGCAATAAATACAAGAAAATTAATTTTACCTTTTTAAGTGAACTAATGCAATAAGTCTTAAAAAATTCTCCCATAGTTAATAAATAGGTTCATGGATAATATATTTTAATTCATTTGGGGGGATACTAAAATTAAATAGCTTATTATGAGACGTGTTCATTATACATATATATATATATATATATACATATATATATATATATGTGTGTGTGTGTGTGTGTGTGTGTGTGTGTGTGTGCATGTGTGTGTGTGCGTGTGTGTGTGTGTGTGTGTGTGTGTGTGTGTGACTTTGAGTGATCCTAACCTAAGGTGTTGTGAATATATAAGTAGAAATGGGTCTTTTCAGATGTAATTGAAATTTCTGTCCACGGCTATTATTTTATTATCCTTTTCTATGTGTTTTGAGCTCTCAGTGTTTATGTTAAGCCTGTCTTCTGTAGCTGGTCTTGATTTGCTGCCTAGACTCGTTCTCATCTATTGAGAAATTACCTCTTCTGCTTTGAGAAGCTATTTTTTCCTCATTACTCATTTTACATATGGTCTCATAAGGAATTGTTATCTTCATGCAAAAATCTGACCTTTTCTAGAAAGATGGATTGGCCTAAGAGTAAGCAGCCAAAAGAAGTCAGTCTATCAGGATGGTTTCCTGAAATTTTTGACATGAAGAAACTTATTTTCCAGAAGATGAGGTTGGAAATAGGCAAATGCCAAGTTTCTGACAACTAGTGTTCTGACACTTTGGAGAAAACAGATTTGATGTTGCAGTAATCGGTGTAGGAAGGTTCCCTATAGAAAGGGGAAATTGATCATAAGTCCTCTGACGACATTTCTCCTGAGATATGAACATATTAATTTTTGTGTCTTTCCTATGCTTTATCTACCGTGACCTGCTAAAGGGGATGTGGCTGGTGAGTGACTTCTCAGACTTTCTGAGCTAACCAGGTCTCCTCAATGACTTTTCCAACCAGTCAAGTGTCCTGAGATCTTATCCAAATGTCCTGACCACTATTTTCTCAGGGAAAAGAGGATCAGAAGTTTCTGTACAAAGCTTAATTTCTGTATCTTGTTCTTAAAACTAGGTCAACCATTTGCTTACCTATTCAAATAAGTCTGTAGAGCTGATCAATTTGCATCCAAAAATCACAACTTTCTGACACTGAGAATAAAGCCAATATCAAGGAAAGACAAACAGGAAGGATGAAAAGAGTCGTGACCAAGCTCATGTCACTGTTTACAGTGCCTACAGCCGCTGGAGTTGTTTTGTCCCTGCCTTCCCTATACTTGAGTGCCCTAGTTATCCCTTTAATGAATAGCACTAGCAACTTCCTCGTTAGTGTCCTTTTATGCTTGGTTTGAGTGATGTAGCTTTAAAAATCAAAAGAGACCTGATCAACAGAGAAACTATCAATAGAACTGGGACATCATAAGTGACAGACTCTGGAATGTGAAAATAGGACACAAAGTAAGGTTCTAAGGTATCAGATATTCAGGATTCGTAAAAGAGCAACACTCTCATATATGTCAGCATTCTGTGCCACTGTTTTTCTACAGGAAAACAGCAACCACCACCCCCTCTCAATATCTTCTTATCTTGACTTAAGTTGAACATTAACTCAAAATATATACATATTAGTTGTGTTGTGTGACATAGCAGGTAATGCACACTAATTTTTTTTTCAAAGTGTATAGCAGTACCAACATGAACAAAACACATCTTCTAGAGTCTTGTTGGATGATAGATCCCAAAGTCTGGAAAGATTTCCAGATGCATTTCAAGAGGTTAGTTTCTCAATGTTGCTGCTAAAGATTCTTTCCCCCCGAATGAATGCCATTAACTACTGTCGATTTAATACTCATTTTATGATAATAAACTAAGGATATAGAAAGTAACCTTTCAAATCAGGAATTTTAGTTACCTTAATCCTAATAAATTGTTCTTCTATCAAAAGAGTTCTAATCACATACTATTTTCAGCTGCTTCAAACATAAATTTCACCAACCTGAGATATCATGGAATATAGAAAGAATTCCTAAAATATAAGACAACATATTATTTTATAAATAAAAAAATCATGATGTTAATTGATCCATCCAACTTTAACAGTATAATTCATGAATGTGTTTCAAATTCCCTAATTTAATTGTGTACTGATATTACATTTTAAAATATTATATATACATATATATATATATATACTTTCAGAATGTATTTATGTGCATATATGTACATTTGTATAAATACATATACATGTATATATATATATGTATATATGTACTTATTTGAAAATACAACATAAATCATTAAACGAGTATCTTTGAAATTGCCAGGTAGGCACCAGAATTAACAGGCTGGAGAACCCTATATCATAAAAGAGTAATATGCAAATTGACTGAACAGTGGAATGACCAGTTGGTGGGGGGCAGGGCGGTGAGCAGGCAGCTCCAGACCAGCCAAGGCCTGTGCCAGTGGGCAGAGGGAGGGGATGACAATGGGGGAGAGAAGAGGTGGTAGCCACCAGACATGGTGGAGGGACAATGGGGGTGGGGCCTCCCCAGCTGGCGCTATTTCCTAATAGACTGCCCGGTTGCCTCCCACAGGGGAGGCCAGCAGTGGCAGCAGTGGCAGGGTGATGGGGGGGCACCTTCCTTTGAGCACCCAGTCTCCTCCCACAGAAGGAGGCCAAACTGCAGCTTAGGCCAGTGGGGAATGGGCCTGGGCTATCTATAGGGTATCCCCTGAGGGCTCCCCGACTGTGAGAGGGCGTAGGCAGGGCTGAAGGAACCCCCTTCCCAAGTTTACAAATTTTTGTGCACCGTGCCTCTAGTAAGAGTAACAAAAGGAAAAGAGCCCAGGAAGGTTGTCTGACCATAAGCATAAGCTCTGACCGGTCATGATGGCAATGCATCTTTGATTTCCAGAGCGGGGAAATGCAATGCTTTTATGATGGCAATGAGTTAACAACAAAATGTCGCTCCTTTGTGTCACTTAGATAAGATTAAACCTTCCAGGTGGAATGATCCAATTGGTCAAGATCGGGTAAGTGATTATCTTATGATGTTCTGCTGCCCTTGTTCATGGAAAGCAGATGTCTAGCATCTTTAGATTCCTATTGGGAAATGAGGACTGATTGGCATGAAAATTCAAACAATGTTGTGGTCCTTACATATGGTATCTGCTAAGATTAAATTTACCTCAAGGAATGAGAATAGCCTTTGATTATTCCACTTCTCACATTTCTGCTTCCCAAAAGAAATGTCCTGCCTATCATAATTTAACTAACCTTATGTAACCAAAACACAATTTCACTTAGAGCAGACAATTCAAGTCTCATCGGTGACTAAATTCTCTTCCAAAGCTTAAATCTTGTTTTATTGATATTCTTCTTGAACCCTTCATTCTCTCTCTGCATTCTGTCATCTCTGAGCTCAATTATAAAGTTAACTTTATGTATATAGTCTGTGCAACTGTGGCTCAGTTGAGGGCTGTAGATAGTATCTATGCTTTTGCTCCTACGTGACCCACTTGGTGAACCTTTTGCCTATTGTAAGAAACACAGCTACAGGACTTTTGCCAATTACTGTGTTTTGTTACTTTGCTTGTGTCCCAGTTGCATTTCAGAAGAATCACTTATATGTAGTTCTTCTCAGCACATGTTTGCATAAACTCTATTTTGCAACAGCAATTCTACTTCCCTTTGATGGGCAGAACCATCCACCAAATCTTCACAATAACATGCTTTATTTTTTTCTTTGTTTAGGTGACTTAGGGGCTTAAATTCGTCAGGTTGCAATATTAACTCAATTTAACAAAACCACTAGTGTGAAACTAGTTAGAAACATTTCTCTCCCATTTGGGGTTGAAAACTCTAATTAAGAAGTACCTAGGGTATGGAGAAGAAGAAAAAACATATTTTCAAGTGGATCAATAGATGGATTCCTGAGAAATAGTGTGTCAGAAACCAAACATTGTTCTCACTAAATTGATGTAAACAGGAGGCCAGAAGGCTGGTCAACCTTAACTGCTCTGAAAGGTCAGAGCTAATTACTCACTGTTTAGATGAAAACATTGTTAGGTGAAGCAGCCTCCACCTGTTTGTTTCATGTTAATTTCTGTTTTGTTATTTCCTGCCTAAAGGCTAGGGGTGTGTCCCAAAGCCTTAATAAAAGGGAGAAAAAGGCCAAGCAAGTGGCAGTCCTTTCCCCTAGAGGAAGGCTCCCGCCTGGCCCCCCAATATCGCCAAATTAATGTTTTCTAGTCTCTCACTTCATTTGCATGAGGCCTTCTTCAGAACCCAAACCCTGAACTGGGAACCCTGAACCACGCGGGACGTGGAAAGAGGTTCCCACATAGTGTTCACTGATTCCAAGGATACATTTTACCCTATTTTATAAAGATCCTCCACCTGGCCTGGCTGATGGTCAACCTATGAACCAGAAAGTCATATTTCGATTCCCAGTCAGGACACATGCATGGGTTGTGGGCTCAATCACTAGTATGGGACATGCAGGAGGCAGCTGATCAAGGATTCTCTCTCAGTGATGTTTCTATCTCTCTCTTTCTCTCTAAACTCAATAAAATTATATTTAAAAAAAGATCATCCAATCAGAACTGCACCTAAATCTTTTTGAGGCATCTCACTATTTTGAGTAAAGGAAATTACTTCTATTTATAGGATCAATGGGTAATGCCGTGAATATGAGAACTTTTTCTTATTATTTTGTTAGAAAGTCAGTTTCTTGGCTCATAGATTGTGTGGTAAGTTCTGAGAATATATATATATATATATATATATATATATATATATATATATATATTTGACTGATGTTGATGAGAGGGAGAAAGATATTATGCAGAATGAGGTTTTAAATATTCATATGTATTAAGAAATTATTCAGATAGAAGGTAATGTAGGAGTTCCAGAAAGTAATATTTAGAGTTAGATATAATGTTATTGGCTTACCAAATGTGTTCACATGTAAATAAAAATAATGGAAATACAAAAGCCATCTCACTAAGACAGTTGGTGCTAGCCATGGTTCCTTACTCCCATAAATCTGTTGCCAGCAATTGACTAGGTCCTCTTTGATATAACCTGAAATGCAAACCACTAGCTTATATCAGAGGTCAGTTTTTTTTTTTTTCTAAACAATAAAATGTTCACAATTTAGAAATTAAAAATTGATAAGGAAATGAATGAAATTCATATTTTAGCTTAAGGCAACAGATTTAATGTATTTAACAGCTAAGTTTCTCTTTATTTCATGAATATAGAAATAGTATTGAGAAGTGATGCTAGATTTTATCGTATCCCAAATAATAAAGCTCTAAATATGCTAATTAGACTGGATGGTGGAATGACCTTCTAGAATGACCAGTGGTTAAGGCCACGGGGCAGTGAGGCATCAAGGCTCTAGTAATAAATAACAGTGGTTTCCTAAGTCTTATAATGGTTACATTTAGAAATATACAAAGAAATTTCGTAATATTGGAAGACCATAGAATAATGTTACTTCCATTTAGGGAAAGGGGGAGGCAGTTAGTGTTTCAAATTATGGCTATTTCCTGGAAACCATATTTTTATGCCTAGTACTTTTAGTAGCTAAGAACATTTCATAATTAATTCCAAGTTGTTTCTTGTTGTGCTTCTAGCAACAGATTTCTGTACTCTAATGGGTTGGAGATAGTATTGCAAAATAAATGTCATCCACATTTTCTATTTGTCAAAGCTCTCTTTTCTTTGGAAATATAAAATGTTTTGAGTTTGAAATTGGAAGTTAAGTAAATTACTTTAAATAAATAATTATTATTTGGAAAGTTTTATGTCTTTTACTCCATGCTAATTTCTCTGGTCAGATATTAAGTCTTGTTTATATCAAGTAGCCTATGTAAAATTGGTTTGGTTATACTTCAAATCTTTCCACTCAGTTTGTGATCATTTGTTACAATAGCCCTAGAAAACTAATATTTGGCCTCCAGAAATTCACAGGTATGCTAGCTGATATTTCCTCCCACAGTGCAATGGTGAATATCTCCTTCCCTGTACTCTGTTAGAGTATAGCGTCTCTCCTCCAAGGTGCTTGCCACATTTGAAACTCTCTTTTTTGGTTGACTAGTAATAGCAGTTTCTTTGACAGATTAAAGAAAAATTATGATGTAGTTTTTCTGCAATTTTCTCTTTGTTTGAATGAAAATGTCCTTTTCTTTCTGCTCCTAAAAGACTTTTTTTTTTTTTATATATATATATATATATATATATATATATATATATATATATATATATATACATACACACACACATACATACACACACACACATATACACACACACACTGAGTAGCCAGATTATTATGCATTCAGAAATCATAATAATCTGACACTCAGTATATATAAAAGCCTAAGTGACCATCATAAGTGAACAGATGACTGAACAGGCTGCATGGGACAACGAGGCCCAGAGTGGGGGAAGTTGGCGCAACCAGGCTATCAGAGGGGAGCAATGATGGGTAACCAGACCGGCAGGGGGCAGTTGGGAGTGAGCAGGCCAGCAGAGGGGTCAGTTAGGGGTGATTAGGCAGGCAGACAGGTAGATGAGCAGTTAGGATCCAGTGGTCCCAGATTGTGAGAGGGATTTCTGAAACTGGAAGTTGGACATTCCCTGAGGGGTCCCAGATTGGAGGGGGTACAGGCTGGACTGAGGGGTCCCAGATTGGAGAGGGTACAGGCTGGGACGCCCCCATGCACAAATTTTGTGCACCAGGCTTCTAGTAAAAGATAAAAATCTAGTATGCTTTAAAATCAAAACAGTTCAAGCTTGCAGTCGGTAACATTTCCACCAACAGCATTTAATTCCCAGTGTCCACATTGTAACTGAGAAAACTAAGAAAGCTTCAGGCTGTGTGAATGGCCTTCAGGGTGTGGAAGCTGGAGATTCTGAGGGCTCAGGAGCCATATGGTCAGCTACTTAAGAAGCTTACTTTATTTATTTAAATCATCCAAGAGAAAGGGAGAAAAAGAAAGATATAGAAACATCAAAGATGAGAGAGAATCATTGATTAGCTGCCTCCTGCATGCCCCCCTACTGGGGATTGGGTCTACAACTCAGGCATGTGCTCTTTACCTGACTCGAACTTGGAACCCTTCAGTCTACAGGCCAATGCCCTATCTTCTGAGCCAAACCAGTTAGGGCCAGGAGCTTCTTGTAAAGTGAAAATATCAGACTCAGAGAGCCCGTAGCAATGACTTGAAAAGCACCATGCTAAGAATGGGTTTTACTTCCTCTTTATAAAAGTAGAAAAGAACTGAACAAATACAACAATTCACACAGAGGCTTTAATATCATTTAAGTGGTAAGTGAACAGTGCTGAAATCAAGCAGATAAAGCTATAAATTGTGACCTTTGCCTCTTGTTCAGAATTGTCTTTATCTTGTGGCTAACAGGGTAATTTACATCTGTATGTGGATTTCTACTACATCAATTCACTTGTATGAAAAATCAATAGGTATATCAAGAACTGCCTGCAGATGCATTTACTTTGTTTTAAAATAGGTTCATTTTGACTCTACTCAACTTAAGAAGTCAGATTTTTAGAAAGAAGAAAAAATATAAACTTAATGATTTAAAATTATTATGATGTACTGGTTGCATCCAAAAGAGGTTAACCAAGTTTAATACATTTGTGTTAAAAATAAGTATTTTATAGTCACTTGGGGAGCAACAAATGGCTAATTTATTTCATTATTAAAAATTTTTAACTACTCCAATAAAAGGAACTCATTGTAGCAAAATTTATATAAAAGCACAATCAATCCTATCTAATAAAGATGGAATATGCAAATTAAAAATGGCCACACCCATAGCCACAAGATGGCAGCGCCCAGTCCTCTCAACCCCACTGGAGTCCCCCAGTCCCAGGGGGGCAGCTACTGAGAGCTGGCAGCGTGAGCAATCTGGCGGAATGAGGCAAGCTTTCCTTCCCGGCCATGGGCCTCTGGCCAGGGAGGGAAGTTGGGGACCATGAGGCTGGCAAGGGAGGGCATTTGGGGACAATCAGGCTAGCAGGGGGGGCAGTTTGGGGTGGGCAAGCTGGCAGACAGAGTAGTTAGGGGTAAGGCAGGCAGGTAAGTAGTTAGGAGCCAGCCATCACAGATTGCAAGAGGGATGTCCAACTGCCGGTTTAGGCCCAATCCTACAGGGACATTTCCTATCAGTTGGACATCCCCTGAGGGGTCCCAGATTGGAGAGGGTGCAGGCAGGCTGAGGGACACTGCCCCCATGCACAAATTTTGTGCACCAGGCCACTAGTTTTATATAACCAGAGAAAAAGAAATACTTCTCTTTTGGTTTGGAAGTTAAATAAACAAAGTACAAACAATTTCTGAGACAACCTAACACACATACAGAGCATTAAATACCAGATTAATGAGCTTTTTTAGGAATATACAAACTACAGCACAGGGTATTTATCTACATTGCATACAACACTACATTACTTTTCTCCTATATTTCCTTATAAGGTTTTTCTCACTTTCTTTCCTATTTGTTTTTTAAATTTCCCTTGAATAATACCCATAGGCAGTGCTTATATTATTATTCAAATTAAAGTTCATAGAATTCATAACCATGTTTTGTCCCATTGAAATTATAGGTGATGCCATAGCAATAAGAGCCACCCTCTTGTTCTTAATACTTTTGACCAGTGCTGGTCCAGGTTGAATCATGATGTTTATTTTCATTAACCAAGACTATCCTTTTAATATGTGGTGCTTGTTTTTCCCCCTGTATCATTTGGGCTACCTGATGTTAAGCATCTCATATTTAGCTGAAACCGATTTGGCTCAGTGGATAGAGCATCGGCTTGTGGACTGAAGGGTCCCAGGTTCGATTCCAGTCAAGGGCATGTATCCTGATTTCAGGCACAATCCCAGTACGGGGTGTGCAGGAGGCAGCTGATCAATGTCTCTCTCTCATCAATGTTTCTAACTCTATCCCTCTCCCTCCCTCTCTGTAAAAAATCAATAAAATATATTTTAAAAAATCTCATATTTAAGTACTTTTTTGTAGTTTTTTTATTAATATCATGTTATTCTCAACAAAGCAGATTGAAAAAGATAGTCCTTTCCTAAACTGTCTAAATAAATGTTTGACTGATAAGATTTCAGCATGAAATATTATTCTCATTTTAATATTGGAATACAAACTTAACTAATAAAATTGTCAGAGCTGAAAGTTTTGAAAATGAGAGCCATATAAATGTAACAGATTTAAGTTCTATGATATCACATAAATTCCTTCCTCTACTAAAGAAACCCATCTTGTTTCATCCTTTACAAAATACGTTCTTACTCCAGATGTAATAAAATACCACGCAGCCCGAGAAGCTCTTTCAAGAATTTGACATCAATGAAAATATGCCTTTACTTGCTTACGTTTCAAGTCAGATAATTCTGTTTTATAGTAGAAAAGTTCCAACTGAAAACATCTGAGGGAAGAAGTTCAAGCTCCTCTCATGTGACATTGAACACATAAACAATTTTAGAAAGATGCCAACAAACTCTCATCCATTCTTACTGTAAAACACAGTCACAGAGATCCTCTAGGTTTCTGGGATACAGTCATTTATCAAAAACAGAAATAGATTTGTTGACAATATAATTTTCTCCGTAGTACATTTCAGAGAAACGGTTGATAACTAAGCACCCGGCTCTGTTAGAATGACCTGAAGCACAAAGAGATGTCAGACTGAAGCTGTGGAACGCTGGCTGAGGAAGTGAGGTGTGGCTGTGTGTACTCGGAGAGTGAACTTTAAATAACAGAAAGTGCTGGCAAGCTGGTATACAGTGGCTCCGTTTCAGGGAAACGGAAGGACCATCTGCAAGGCTAAACTGAAGTGACAAGCTTTTGAGGCAGCAAGAGTAAATGTTCAATCCATTTGGCAGATAAATCAGGTCATGGATTGGCTTATTTAGCTCCAGTGTCACATAAACAATACACAAGCAGACGCAATGAACCATGGCTAATCCAACAGGAAATTCCA
This sequence comes from Lasiurus borealis, assembly GCA_004026805.1. Classification (NCBI taxonomy): domain Eukaryota; kingdom Metazoa; phylum Chordata; class Mammalia; order Chiroptera; family Vespertilionidae; genus Lasiurus; species Lasiurus borealis. The sequence continues at coordinate 30,385 of PVJN01012357.1, forward strand.
TTTGAGCTTAAATATATGCTCAAGCTTCAGATAGTCTCCATTCTCCCACTCCTTCTCTTTGTCGTGTTTCTCTCTGCCATGGGCTGCCACAGTCCAGGGAGCAAAATCTGTTTGAATAACACATATACTCCAGTCAGAGAATAATCTGAACCAACACCATTCCAAAACTGACCTAATTATATTCACCTAATAGAACTATATGTATAGAGATAAAAAGATAAAGAATGCTTTACATAGTTATGGGAAAGATAGTTGATTTATTTGCCTGACCACGTGAGAAATGTAATTTCTTAGCACTGCATGGCCCTGTGCCCATAGCAGTTTTAAGTAGACCTCAATGCCCTCAGCATCGAGCCACCCACAGAGGCAGATCAGCCATGCCTGTCTTCTGCCTTTGATCCTTACTCATAATTTTACTTTACATTGGTTAATGTGATGAAATACAAGGTTCCAGTTCTACTTGACATTTTGTATCTATTTTATATAATTGTGTGCTATTCTAGGGAGCAGAGGTATGTTTTCATTCTCAATGTTGATGAAAGAATCTGAACTGTATTTCACTTTCATTCTCTTTGTGAAGGTCAAAGTTCAAATGGGATAAAGCATTAAGATCCAAGTTCTTCTTCCAGTCTCATATGATCTAAAGCAGTAAATTCAACTTAACAACTTAATTAAAATTGTCTTCTTTGTCTTTATATGGTATTATAAAGACAAAGAAGACAATTTTAATTAAGTTAAGTATCAAAATATTTTATATTAGTTGGATTGTAAGAAAATAATGTCTTAATAGAGGCAGAAAGGACTTGCAAAAATCTTAAATAAAATGTGTTGCTTAGTTTCCCTTTTATTTTGACACAAGATTTTAAGTTGGCTTCTCTTTTCCCATAATTATTTAATAATTTTTCCAAGAGACTATTATTAGTCAATAATAAAGTTATTTACTTGTTTATTTACTTGTTTGCCAATTTGAGTATCAAGTAAGAAAATAATCCACATATTTTTAAAAGATGAGTAGTTATTTTAAATAGGTTTGCTTTCAAATGATAATGCGTAAGATCTCACCTTAACTAGTAAATTATGTCACTTTTAAAAAAGATTTTTAATTTTAAAGTTTCATTAATATTACATGAGTTTAATCTTATTACAGTATTACCCAAGCAATTAAAATGTAGGTCGATGAAAAAAACTAATATTTAAGAATCCAGGATCTTAAATACTATAATGATTTATTTATGAGCCAGCTGGTTATGTAAACATGATAGTTGGACAAATATTCTTTAAATGCATAGGAAGAAAGAATTATTTAGAAAGAAATAATTAGATTTTATGGGTGAAATCCCAAGGCAAGCTATAAAATTAGAAAAAAAGAATTTTCTTACAAGTAAAAAAAAATTGTATTACAAGTAAAAAATTGTGTTCTCTATTATAATATACACAATAGAAAGTTATGTATATATAATAGAATATTATCAAATAAAATATGCATACAGGCTTATATACATATACACACAGTTATTGTATGACCTTGCCATAGCAAGAGACTTAGAACCTTTTATCTATGAGATTATGAATACAAACAGAAACAGTGACTATGACTCATTCTGAGTTCTAAAGGGAACCCAAGGGAGGCCTGCCTTCCATGTCTGTTATTAGCACCATTCATCACATTTCACCTCCCCATCTGTCACACGTCTTCAGTGGACGAACAGACACAAATGTATGCATAGAGTTATATGTGAGATGGGGTAGGGCCATGTGAATCATTTCAACTTTTGTTTCATGAATTCCTAATTTAATTCCTGCTTATATGTTGGTAAAATACATTTTTATGTGATTCCATCTAAAAATCAATTTAAAACTGTAATAACATGTGCTATTACATTGTCTGTTAAAATAACATGCACAGATATAAGTAACTTTAACTTTTGGGGGGGATTCACTTTTCATTTATTTACTTCCCGTTTTGTGTTTATGTAGATAGGAGGGTAATGATAAAATAGCCAAGCTTCATATTTGCATTATGTATAACCAAGGCACTCTAATTTTCTTCTTAACCATGTGTCAAATTCTTGCCAACACTTCCAAAACAAGTAGAAGGGACATAAATTATAACAAGTCCAAAGTCTTTTTCATAATAAAAAATGACACTTTAAGACTACAGTCAAAATGAAAAGTGTTCAATTAACTGTAATCAATGATGCAAGTCAAAGCAACTAAAATTAAAAGCAAATTTGGAACAACTTCAGGACATTCTGGATATAAATTAAATAATAAGTTGGAAACATACCATATGATAACAAGTTGTTACACATTTTGAACACTGCACAATTATGCCAATATTGATTATGATTCATGGTGCTCCTTACCACCATCAAGTTTTATAACATGGCAGCCTTATTTAATGATATATTATGGACCCCTCTTATATTTATAGCAATGAAAGCAAAAACTTATAAAGGCCCATGGAAGTTTCAGAGTTTTGAGCATTATATGACAATAAGTGCAAATACTATTTATTTTTTATTTAACTAATCTATATTTTTGTTATGCCAATGAATAATTTATTGACAATTGAGAAATGTAAACTTGAATAATTTGTATAATTAAAAATACACAGAAAATGTATATTGATTCTCACTTAAGCAAAAAAAAAAAGTTTTATATACCCAAGAATTTGGAGTAGGTAAAAGCACTTATCTATTTGCAACCATTTATTATTTTCTCTAAACAACTTTATAATTTAAATAATTCATATCAGTATGCATATATACAGTTTATATCCAGCAATAAATCGTGGAAGATATAGTGCAGAATTGATCAATAAGACCATATTATGTGTTTATTTCCTGTAGAATATGACAAAACCATAATAGCCTATATATATATATATATATATATATATATATATATATATATATATATATATACATATATATATATATGCACCAGAGGGGCCCGGTGCACAAAATTCATGCATGGGGGAGGGGAGATATGTGTTCCTCAGCCCAGCCTGTAACTTCTCCAATCTGGGACCCCTCCAGGAATGTCTGACTGTGTGTTCAGGCCCAATCCAATGGGGTTGGACCTAAATGCACAGTCAGACATCCCTCTCTCAATCCAGGACTGCTGTCTCCCAACAGCTTGCCTGCCTGCCTGCCTGATTGCCCCTAACTGTTTCTTCCTGCCAGCCTGATTACCCCCTAATCACTCCTGCCAGCCTGATCAATGCCTAACTGCTCCCCTGCTGGTCCAATTGTTCCTAATTGCCCTCCCCTGACAGCCTGGTCAACCCTAGCTGCCCTCCCTCGCCAGCCAGGTATTTTCTAATTGCCCTCCCCTGCAGACCTGGTACCCCCAACTGCCCTCCTGTGCAGGCCTGGTACCCCCCAACATCTCTCCCCTTCAGATCTGGTCCCCCATAAATGCTCTCCCCTGCAGTCTTGGTTGCCCCTAAATGCCCTCCTTTGCTGGCCTGGTCACCCCTAACTGCTCTCCCTTGCAGGCCTGGTCCCTCCCAATTACTCTCCCCTTCTGGCCTGATCACCCACAGGTGCCCTCTTCTGCTGGCCATCTTGTGGTGGCCATCTTGTGTCCACATAGGGGTGGCCATCTTTGACCACATGGGAGCAACCATCTTCTGTGTTGGAGTGATGGTCAATTTGCATATTACCCTTATATTAGATAGGGTATATATAGAAAACCAATAACCTGGTTTTCTAACTATGAAACTAGAAAAAGAAGACCAACCTAAACCTAAAGAAAGTAAAAGGAAAGAAATAATACAAATTGGAGAGGAAATAAATAAAATAGAAAATTAAAACAATAGAGAATATAAATATATCCCAAAAGATCACTCTGAAAAGCTCAACAATGAACTTTGCATTTTAAACTTTATTTTAATTGAAGATTAAACTCTATAATTTCCTGTTCAAAATTATATGTGTGAGCTAGCAGGTGGGAAAATATGTTCTTGAATTTGGAGCTAACTGGTACTCTCTAAAGCATATGGCAGAGTAAATTTATGGCACTGCAAATATAGAAAATGCAAAAACATTTTGGGTGGACTGGATTTATCAATATGTTTAGGACCAAAGTCACAAGAACAAATTTATTCTAAATATGTAAAACAATTCCTAAGGGAAGGAATTAGTTTTTGGTACAGTTCTATGTGTTCCTTCTTGTAGCTAGAGGCAGTAATGCAGTATGAGCTATACAAATGGACATTGCTGGATTTCACAGAAGCTAAGAGGTAAAAGAAATAAAAACTTCCAAATTTACCATAAGTATCTGGCTAACAAATCTGAACAAGAGCTATTTTTCCTGAAATATTGGTTATTCTTCCATTAAAAAAGCATATTATTAGAGCTATTCTTTTTTATTTTTTAAGTAGAACACCAACTTACACCATGCACAAAAATAAACTCAAAATGGATAAAAGACTTAAATATAAGGAAAGAAACCATAAAAATATTAGAGGAATACATAAGCAGCAAAATCTTCATTGATATAGCTCCTAGGACAATGGAAACTAAAGAGAAAATAAACAAATGTGACTACATCAAAATAAAAGGCTTCTGTACAGCAAAAGAAACTATCAACAAAATAAGAAGAAAGCCCACTGCATGGGAGAACATATTTGCTAATGTTATTACCAATAGGGTTTAATCTCCAACATCTACAGGGAACTCATACAACTTAACAAAAGAAAGATAAACAATCCAATCAAAAAATGGGCAATGGACCTAGATAGATATTTTTCAAAAGAGGACACAAGGAAGGCCAAGAGACATAATAAAAGATGCCTAAAGTCACTAATCATCCAAGAGATGCAAATCAAAATGACAATGCAGTACCATCTCATACCTGTCTGAATGGCAATCATCAACAAATCAAAAAACAACAAGTGCTGGTGAGGATGCGAAGAAAAAGGAACTCTCGTGCACTGCTGGTGAGAATGCAGACTGGTGCAGCCACTGTGGAGAACAGTATGGAGTTTCTTCAAAAAAACTAAAATTGGAACTCCTTTTTGACTCAGTGATCCCACTTCTAGAAATATATCCCAGGAAACTAGAAACACCAATCAGAAAGGATATATGCACCCCTATGTTCATAGCAATACAATTCACCATAGCTAAAATTTAGAAACAGTCTAAGTGCCCATCAGCAGATGAGTGGATTAAAAACCTGTGGTACATCTACACTATGGAATACTAGGCTGTTATAAAAAAAGAAGAAATTCTTACCATTTGCAACAGCATGGACGGAACCGGAGAGCATTATGCTAAGTGAAATAAGCCAATCAGAGAAAGATAAATATCACATGACCTCACTCATTTGTGAAATATAATGAACAATATAAACTGATGAACAAAAACAGATCTAGAGACAGAAGAACATCGACCAGACCATCAAACCTCAGAGGGAAGGTAAAGGAGGGTGGGATAATGGGGAGAGAACCAAAAAACGTGTATGCATGTATATAAGCCTAACCAATGGACACAGAACCAGGGGTTGAGAGCATGAGTGGGGTCAGGGGTAATGGGGTGGGTAAGGACACATTTGTAATACCTTAAACAATAAAGAAAAAAACAGCTATTATTTTACTACCATTTTCTATAAATAGGATTTTTATTGATTGAATGGTTTGGGAAAAAAAAACATGTTTCCTGGATCATATGATTCTCTTCATAGTAAAGTAGGACAATAGGCAGACCTTTAATTGTCAAATATTTATCAACATTACTAAAAAAGCTAAATTAATTTGTTCAATTACTAGTATATAAACAACATAGGCCAAAAATGTCTTGTTATACTATATCATCAACACCTGGGAGGGTGCTTGGCATTCAATTTGTATTCAATGAATACTAGTTGAATAAATTGATGGATTTATCATGTCAGTATAATAAGTATATTTGGCACAGTGAGGATGTGACATTGAAATAAATTGTCTACTAAATTATGCAGATTATCACCCAAAAGGCATAAAATACTTCAATGAGGTGCAAATACACCAAAATTTATAAGGCATTGCTGACCTGTAATTACAGTTTTTTTCTGTTTTAATGAGATGCATTTTATTCATTATATCTAGCTATATAACTGTATCACCACACACTTAATGGCTAAAAGTGACACACATTTACTAGTATTTCTTATGTGTGTCCTCTGCTAGTGGGCTCAGGAGGCTGCAGTCATGGGACCAACTAGGATTGGATTCCCTATGTGTAGGTTCCTCTGGGTCTGGGTATTTTTTCTTGCTCACATAGTTGTTGGAGACATTTCAATTTTTGGATCTTGGACTAAGAGCTACTGTGCTGGATGTTTGCACACACTCAGCTCCTAGAGTCCCTTGCACTATGGGTTTCCGCAACATGCTTATTTGCTTCTTTCCAGCTGCAAGAGAGAAACTACAGCAAGACCAGCACTACAACTTTATGTTATACTAGAGGCCTGGTGCACAAAATTTGTGCACGGGGTGAGGTCCCCTCAGCCCAGCCTCTCCAATCCAGGACCCCTCAGGGGATATCCCTCTCACAATCTAGGATGTCCCTCTCACAATCCAGGACTGCTGGCTCTTAACTGCTTACCTGCCTGCCTGCCTGATCACCCCTAACGGTCCCTCCCTGCTGGCCTGGTTGCCCCCAACTGCCCCTCCCCCACCAGCCTGGTTGCATCATGCTGCCCGGTGTTCAGTCATTTGGTCATCCCTCACTATCCCCCTGCTGGCCTTGTTGTCCCACTCAGCCTGTTTAATCATTCATTCTGTTGTTTTGGATCTTTATATATATAGATAATTACATACATATAGTCCAAATATTCTATCATCTGTTATGTTCTACTAGAGGCCTGATACATAAAATTTGTGCAAGGGGCTTGGCCCTCACAGTCCTGGCTTCATCTGGGAGGTAATCTGGAAGGACATCCAGAAGGTCGTTCAGCTGTCTAGTCTAATTAGCATATTATGCTTTCATTATTATAGATTGGTTAGAAGCAAGATACAGTTCTTGCCTACCACCAAGGGAAACGGATTAAACAAAAATGGGCTAGCAGTAGGAGGCAAACAATATAGCAGCCACCTTAAAAGTGTGTCCATCACATGTATGTAATGGAAAACCTAGAACTACAAACATCTTTCTGTTATACTTAAATTTAAAATTAAAGTAGTAAGAGAAAACGATCATATCCCTCTTGCAAGTTATAGCTTATCTTAAAGTATATATGAAAAAAAAAATTTAAGGAATATTATGTTTTGTAATGCTAGAATTATTAGCAAATTTGGAAAAAACTTTTAAAAGCCAAAAATATATATAATTATCTCAGAAAATTAACAACTGACAGGTTAACTTGTTGCTTTTCTCAATCCCAATTAACCCATTAACTACGGACATCAAGGAATTGCTTCCCTTGAAAATGCTTACTGAAAATACAGAAATTAGTAAAGAATAATGATGAGAAAAAGTACATTAAGTTGCAGAGTGAAGACTTAGATAAGCCTTAAATTTTAAATTATAGGGAAAATATTCAAGAAACAGAGAGGGAACTCTGCTTTAATAGAGAAAAACATATACTAAAAACAAAACTAAAAACAAACAAAGGCAAATTAGAACCTTAGGTAAGGTAATCTCCCAAAATGTGGAAGACACAGAATATAGTTAAGGGAACCTAATGACCTAATTAAAGAAATTAAGCCCTCTGTTGAGATGAGTTTTGATTGCTTGAGGAATGATTTGGTCCATGGCTCTATGCTGCTCTCTCCCAAGATCATAAGGTGGCCAGCGGAATTCACACACTAGAGGCACAGCTGTTGAACTCATGGTGGATTGCTTCTTCAAGGACAGAAGGAAAGTTTCTGATCCTGGATCCAGAACAATCTCTCTTTTGATTAACTTTAAGATTTACTGATTAGGGAGCTTAATTGCATCTTTTTAAAAATTTAGTTTTATTGTTGGGAATATTACAGATGTCTCCCATTTCTATCTCTTTATCCCTCCACCCAGACCTTCACTGCACTCTTGTCTGTGTTTATGTATCCATATAAATTATTTGGTTAATCTTTTTCCATCACTCCTCTCTTCCCTCTGATATCTGTCAGTCTATCCCATGCTTTCATATCTCTAGACCTATTTTGTTTGTCAGTTATTTTGTTCATTAGATTCCAAATACAAGTGAAATCATGTGATTATTGTCTTTTTCTAACTGGCGTAAAGTCTTTACCTTTGCCATATTGTTACTCATATAAAAATGATTTCTATCTGTCCACACTCTAATGGCAGGGAGAGAGTTAAACAGAGAGTTATATAGGACATGTATACCAGGGAAGGGAATCCTAGGAACCTTCTTAAAGTTCTGCCTATCACATAAGACCTTCTTATGTAAATTAACACATCACGTAAGTAATATGAATGAAAAATACTGACCCTATATATTCAGCAGTTTGCCTAAGGGTTAAAAACTTGAAGAATTGCTTTTGGTAGTCTACTTCATCATGCTAAATAACCTAGAAAAAACAAGAAAGTTTTCTTAAACTTCAATTTTTCCAAAATGATACATTTATGTACTATAAACTTAAATGGAAAAACTAAAAAAAAAAGTTGATTGTTACTTGGTGTCTTCTGCATAACTAGTGAGGGACATAAAAGCTTACATTTACTCAGAAAGCAGATTTTGCATCCTATCAGAGTTTTAAATGTTCCGGTTAATATATATAGTCCTTCTGTAATACAAGCCAAACAGGTTCTTTTTTTTTTTAATATAGTGGTAGGTCTTATTTTAATAACCATAGCTGAATTTCCTGGTAATGGCGAGAACTCATCCCTGACACTGCAGTAGCAGTTTGCATATGATTAGAAGCAATGTTTCTGCCTGTCATACTGAATACTCATTTTTAACTTGTTACATCCTGCTCTAACAGAGCGACCCTGCATACTATGTAGGATCAAGAGCAATGCTTGTCACAGCAAAGGAAATTGATTGGCCTGAATACAACCGATGAATTATAAATCATGCGCCACATATATAGAACAAATAAGCAAAAGAAAAAAAAGTCAGGGAAGAGTTAGAAATGCCTAATTGATAGCATGCATGTAAAATAAAGTATTCAGAGGTAGCATGACCCCTTCAAAAAAAAAATAAACTAGGCTTCCTGCCAGATATAAGGTTTAGCAGACTTCATAATGAGAGCCCTACCATTTTAGCTGTTAGACCATTTATTCACTTTCACTGTAAGTCATATTTCTTTACGTGATGCAGAATTTACACATGCCTCCTCATTCAAATGTGTCATTAAGATGCAGGCTCTGTTACAGGGTTTGGAAATGATCTTCAGACATCTGTCTCTGAAACACTTAAGAAAGAAAGACCCTGGGCACTTCCCATCAGAATATGTCCCTAGTGCTCGGCATTAGCATGCGGAAGAGCTTAAAAGCAGAATTGTGTCATTGTGTGGGCAAGGTCAACTCTGTCAAGTTTATGGGAGCAATGGAACACGCATCCATCAATGCTAGGGAACAATTACCCTATTTTGCATTTTTGTAACTAACCAGGAAGCATACAGCACATTCTAGAAAAGAGGGGATTTTGATCTAAAAGCCTAAAATGCTAATACAGGAAGATTTCATTTGGATTTATTTCAAAGTAAGTATTCTATTGGTCTGATCTAACTGGGTGTGGAAAGGGGAGCAATAGAGAACAGGGAGCAGGATTTAACATTTACGGTAATCTTATTTCTAAAGTTATTTATAATATTAAATTTTTAAATCACTTATGAATTATAGACACAAAGGAGTCTCTGAGTTTGTGTGCCTGAATTACTGATTATCAAAAATACGGAGAAAGTTGACACATTTGCCTAAATTCATGCTTAATCACCCTGAACCTGATGTTATCTCTTGTATTAGTTTTCTATCACTGCTGTAGTAAATGATCACAAATTGCAGCTTAAAGCAACACAGATTTATCACAGCTCTGTAGGTCCGGAGTCTGGGCGGACCTGACTGGGGTCTTAGCTAAGGATGTCACATGTCAAATCATTCTTTTAGCTGGGTAGCTGGGCTGGGCTTGTTCCTGGAGGCTCTGAGGGGGGAGGTGAGGTGGGGGACTCTGCTTCTAAGTTTGCAATATGGTTTTCACAACAGGGAATATATGTTTGGTCTTTGTCCCATTTCTGTCACAGAGCTCCTGAAACCATTGGAATCTCCTCAGTGAGGACAGTAATAATGTTGTATTTTTAAGCTAATAAGGTGGTGAAGAAAGCCCCTTGGTGTCCTAAAGATGGGAACTGATTGCCAGGGACCCAACCTTGTGATTAGAGGGTTGAAACTTTCATTTCCACCCCTGCACTTCTTGTGGGGGGGGGGAGGGGCAGGGAAAGGAGACATGGGGCTGGAGGGTGAAACATTCACCAATGGCCAATGCTTCCGTTGATCACATCTGTATAATGAAGCCTCCATAAAAACTCAACACAATGAGTTCTGTTAAGAGAGCTTCCAGGTTGGTGAACACATGGAGATTTAGGGAGAGTCCCCTGATAAGGGGAGTGAAGACAGCTAAGAGAGGGCATGGATTCCCTCGTAACTGTAGCAACGAAAATAATTTTATGGTTGGGGGTCACCACAACATGAGGAACTGCATTAAAGGGACGTGGCATTAGGAAGGTTGAGAACCACTGGCATGGAAGATCCAAGCCCTTTCTCCACACCCTGAACTAGTCATCTCTTACATCGGGTTGTTCCTTAATAACGACCAGTGATCTAGTGAGTATATTGATTCTTTGAGCCTCTCTTGCAAATTCATTGAACCCAAGGAGGAGGTTCTTAGAACCTACCATCTATTGTCATAGGTCAGAAGCACAGTGACAACCTGGATTTGCAATTGGCACATGGAGGTGGGGGTCACAGAGGGAACAGTCTTGTGGGAGTAAGTCCTTAACCAGTGGGATCTCACACTGTCTCCAGGTAGATAGTTTCAGGACGGAGTTGAATTGTAGGACATCCAGTTGGTCCCAGAATAATAAAACCTGTTTGGACCTTCGGCAGCATTCAGCTCCTTGCAATTACAGAACAAAGGTTCTCATTTCGCTGCTGGCTGGCAGCCAGATGCCTCTGAGCTCTGTAGACTGCTTACATTCCTTCCCATGTGGGCCCCTCCATACTCAGTGCTGGTAATAGCACATCAAGTCCTTCTCAAGCCTCAAATCCCCCCGACTCCTGCCATCAGCTGCTTTTAAGGGCTCATGTGATTAGATCAGGTCCATTCTGATAATTTCCCCATCTTAGGGTCAACTGTGCCATATAACATAAAATAATTAATTATGAAAGCAATATCTCTTTATATCCATAGAGATATCTAGTGTTTGTCTACCATCAGGGATAGACTCCTCATGGCTGGTTGGATAGTGAGTGTTTAAGCAATAAAATCCCATTTTATGGTCAGTTTCTTAGAATCATGGATGGTCTCAACAGTCTTAGAAGGGCTTCAGCGGAAACAGACTGAGAAGGGGATCAAAGACAGATTTTGTTGGAGAGAGTTCTCAAGAGCTACACCTATCAGGAACTAAGGAAGGTGGAAGTAGGCAAAAGACAAGCTTCAATGCCGAAGCAAACAGGGTCACAAGTGAAGCTAGAGTAAGTTCTAAAGCAGAGGTGGCCCTTCAAGGCACGATGCTTGGATCTTTGCATCCCCAACATCAGCCAGTCCCCCTGAGAGGCCATTGCTCACAGAAGTGAGAGATTCCCAATGAGATGTCAGCTAGTAGCCAGCAGGGGCTGATAAGGGAGAACACTATGGTGTTGATACCTGGAGGCTCTGGAGGAAAATAATTTACTTTAAAAAACATTACAGTATTCACTAACATTACTGTATTTACTAACACTACAGTATTTGCCAACACTTCAGGATACTAACACTACCGTATCTACTAATACTATATTATCTACTAACACTGTAGTATTTATACCATTGAAAAGAAGGTATCTTCATTGTTCACTAGAAGGTTTTTAATTCTATTCAAAATCAGACAAAATATTATTTATTTTAAAATATTTACTTTATTAAAAAAAGCAATGATGCATCACAATTGGTTGTCATCAGGATAGTCAAAGTACAAATAATAGGTATCACAATTTTTAGAACTTTTATTCTTTCGGATAAGAATCTGGGAATTTAAATATTCTTCTATTTAAGCATTTTTTTTAAATCACAAATATTTTGTTCCCTCTAATCCCACCTGCTAAATTAAATAACTATCACTTTCTTCTTTTTAATTTAATAAATCTTTATTGTTCAGATTATTACAATTGTTCCTCTTTTCCCTCCATTGCTCCCCTCCAGCCAGTTCCCATCCCACCCTCTGCCCTTACCCCTCCCCCACTGTCCTCATCCACAGGTGTATGATTTTTGTCCAATCTCTTCCAACAACCCCCCGCCACACTCCTTTCGCCCCAAAAATTATCACTTTCTAACAGAGTCGGCAGTGCTTGAGATCCAAGCTGTAGCTCTTCCTATTCAGTGTGACCCTGAAGAGGTCATCTAACTTCATCCTTTCTTATTTCTAAAATGAAAATACTGAGATAATCTTCAATGTTCTTTCCAAGCCAGAAAACAAGAAGCTGGATAATTGATTTATTCTCCTTATAAAAAAGACCTCTCCCTTGTGCTTAAATTTCACAATCTGTTTTCTCCATTTGTCATCTCCACCACTTGAGCAGCCTTGACTCGAAATATAAGGCCACCCCCAGAAAAGCTGTTCTGATCTGCCACGCGCCCACTCGCTACCCTACCACTGAGTGTGAGAGTGTGCGATTGTGCGTGTGGTATTTACATATCCTGGCAATAGAAATTCACCAAATTATCTCAATTGAAAGATTAAATAGCCATGGAGGATTTAGAAGCTCCAAAAGGAGAAAGCTGTCAGTGAATACAAAGTTAATATCAATAATATTTTTGTGTTTGAAGGAAAGCTTACATGAAGTAGGCAAAAAGGTGTTTTCTAAAGTTTTTCATTATGGTCCTAATAGTTTAATGCACCCCTGACTATGGCTCATTTGGGGGAACTCACTGGCCCCCCAGGGAAATTCTTGCCCTGGTGCTGCCGCCAAAGTTGTAACATTAGGCCTGGTCACGCGTGGCCTTACTTCCTTTCCGCTTGCTGCCCTTTCAGTCATCTGTTGCTTTCGTTATGATTGGAGACATACACTTATAAAGAAGAAATATCATCATCACCCAGAAACAGGTACCCATTCAGTGTGCTTGTAAAATTATGATGCATTAGCATATGCTCAGTTTTTTTTAGCTTTTGTGTTATTAAATATCTGACCTTTTTTTGAAATTCTTTTTTTTAAATATATTTTATTGATTTTTTTTACAGAGAGGAAGGGAGAGAGATAGAAAGTCAGAAACATGGATGAGAGAGAGACATCGATCAGCCGCCTCCTGCATGCTCCACTGTGGAGATGTGCCCGCAAGCAAGGTACATGCCCCCAACCGGAATCGAACCCAGGACCTTTCAGTCCACAGGCCGACGCTCTATCCATTGAGCCAAACTGGTCTCGGCTTGAAATTCTTTTAATTTGGAATTAATTCTATTGTTTCAAGAAAAAAAATAGTTGTGTGATAAAATCACATTGATGAATGCAATACCCAAGATATGGCTACAATGTGAATATATATACACTTGTATACCTGAGGGGACCTGATAGGGGTAAGCCACACTATATTATTTACTTCAGAGGCAGAATATCATCGTTTTTAAGGCACAGACTTTGGAATCAAAGAATATTAGCTTCACATTCTGGCTTTGCCGATTAGAGTATTCTGACCTTTGGAAAATTGCTTAACTTTACTAACTAATTTCCACATTGATGAGAAGAAAATGGGTATTTCTTCTAATTTTTATCATAATACTTACAAATTTCATGTTATAAATCCCAAGACTAAAAATATGTTCAGTATATATTTTTATCAGAGTAATAATCATAAGAAAGCCAAATACTGACTTAGCGCTTGCCAGGTGACAATACTGTTCTAAGCACTTTACACACTGTACTACCTCTATTAATTCTCACATTTCTATGATGCAGGTACACTTAGAAATAAGCCCCCTTTTTAAGTTAGGGAAGTGAAGAACAGAGATGTTAAGTAACTTGGCCAAGATCACAAAGCTAATAAGTAATAAAGTCAGGATTTGGAAATAGTCTGTACCTTTAACCATTAGTCAAATTTTAAAAACTGCTTAATGAATTTTATTAGCTTCATATTTGAATAAAGCTTCATATATGAAGTACAACTAATTTAAGGTAAAAAATATTACCTGGTAAACATGGTTTATGTTCATCATTTTGATGACTAAATAAGATAGATATATAGATTTATTTGTGATTAGCTAATCAATTTTATCATCTGCTTTGAGAATGTTTAATATAATGTGTTATATATCTTAATCTAAAAGTATTTTCATGCAATTAACATATACTTTTATGAATAATAGTCCTATATTATCATTAATTCTGCATTATTAAAGCCCATATTAATAAATGTAAAAAAATTCTAACTTCAGAGTAATCAAGGTAGAAGGCCTGGCCAACATGGCTCAATGGTTGAGCATTGATCTCTGAACCAAGAAGTTACAGTTCAATTCCTGGTCAGGGCATATGCTCAGGTTGCTAGCTCAGTCTCCAGTGTGGGGTGTGCAGGAGGCAGCCAATCAATGATTCCTTCTCATTATTGATATTTCTATCTCTCTCTCTCTCTCTCCCTTCATCTCTGAAATCAATGTGTATATATATGTATATATATATATATATATATATATATATATATAGAGAGAGAGAGAGAGAGAGAGAGAGAGAGAGAGAGAGAAATATAGAAATATAGAAAGAAGAGAGGCAGAGGACATCTATGAGTTTGGATAAAGGTCCAAGATTTACCACTTCCTCCTGATAGGAGCATATTGACTTTCCGTTAGGGGGAACAACTTCCCCTTCTCTCTGAGCTCATGTGATTTACAGTAGTTGAGGTTCAGCCTATCCTTCTTCACATAGAAGTGGGCCTGTGACCCACACAGGAGACAGGAGATCCGATCCTCTGCTCCTTATTGTCATAACCCTACTCCACTGACCCATTAATAGACCAAGGAAGGGGTGGGCTCAGGACCTAAGCCAGCAGTGAGTTGTGATGCCATACATGTTGAAATTGTTGAGATGTGTTTTTTTTTTCTTTCTGCTTTTGCCAAACTGAATAGATGTGAGCTGTAGCTTTGGGAGACCACTATTAGAGAAGAAATTAGAGATTTAAAAAAATGGAAGAAAAACTGAATCCAGGCATTCTAGCATGCACATAGTAAGTATTTTTACATGAGAAAATAAATAAAAATAGAAAATCCTGATCCCCAGGTTCTGTTCTTAGAACTGGGTAAGGTAATTTCAGGAAAGTCCAGAAGACTTGATATCAGGTGCATTGGTACCTAATATAAAGAAATTCTGTTTTCACACTTGCAATGAAGCTTATAGTGTTGTGAGCTTAGTTTGTTGTGTAGTAGGCACAAAATGGTATAATCCAATATCTCATAATTGTTATTTGGAGAGAAATTGTTTTATTTATTTATTGTCATTGAGACACATACAGATAAACATATTTTTTAAGATTAGCTTACCTTTAAGAAAATACTATTTTAATACATTTCTTATACTTTATAAATATAATTAATATTATAACCCAAATCATAGTGTTGTGATGTTCCTACTATGACTACAGGTTTATAACGAGGAGCAAAAGAAAGATAATTTTGCTCATTTCCCAATAAAATGAAAGACAATAAAAATGAAACTAAAATCGTTCCAAATCTTTTATTACTTTAGCCTATCTGACAATTTACTGCAGTTTTAGAGAAAGAGAAAAGAACATCTACAAATAACATTTTCATATAACTCTGCATATGTAGCACTGCAACAACTTTTATATTAAAGTCATATTTTAAATGAAACCTTGCTGTGTATGCAGTTTGTGGGAAAATATCAGTAGTAAATTAGAATGCACTTCTATTTCAAAGGAAAAAAACATCACTCTTTCATCAATGACTTGCCTTACTTACTTACCCTATACCCCCCTCACAGATTAGTTGCTTAACCTACCAGCAGACTTTCATCTCTGTCTGGAGCTTTTGGTGATTCCTGCCTATGAACAGGAAGAATTAAAACGCTGATTTGTTGCAGCTGTGTCTCCAATGCCAGATACAGTCTACCTTCTTAGATACAAACTTCCTCTTTGAATCATCAACCACACCTCTTCCCGTCACTTGACTCTACTTACTGTCTGTTAACATTTCTCTGACTAATAAGCTACTAAATAACCTAGTTCCCTAAAGACCAGTTCCCTGCTTTTCTTTTGCTGATACATCCAAGTTTGAAGACATAAACCATTATGTCATCTGGGTCTTGCGCCCTACTGTTTAACTTCATTAATACTCATTGCCACCCTGCTAATTTGTTTCAGTGCTTTGCAGGAAGCAATTACTGCGCCAAATAGTAGGGATGGAAATTAAAATAAAGGTAGATTATTTCTGATCTCAAGAAACGATCTAATGGAGAATAAAAACATGACAAAATGAGAGGTCAATTAGAAGCACTAAGAAGTGGCTGATATGCATTGTCTTCTATGCTAAATCTATAACTTGATTCAATAAATCAGCCACAGAAGGCTCTGTAGAACAGAGTATTGTGAAGTGTAAGAATGCAGAGATGATGCAGAAGACAAAGCTGGAAAAAAAGAAAAGTAGGTGACATGGAAATGTTTCATATAAAATAGGAGTAAGTCATGACATAAAGTCTCAAGTTGATGAGTAAAGGAGATCAAGCATCAAATTCATTAAGCAGATCAACAAATTTAACCAAGAGAAAAACTAAAAATGTTAACTAGCAGAGAGACAAGAATGTGGCAGAAATCAGCTTAGGTTGAGTGGGAGTCCTCATATTTCATAGATGAAGACAACAGATATTGTTGAAAGTTTATAAATCATGAAATAGAGATATAAGCATATTACTTATATTTAAGAAGAAAACCACTGGGAAAAATATGACAGAAATGTTTAAAATGGAAACCCTTGGAAAATTGGCATTTGGACTTGGTTTTGGCAAAGGCAAAAAGATTTTAACTCTGTATTTAATATCCTCCTTTACTACTTTTTATTATCCTATCTAATAAAAGAGTAATATGCAAATTAAGTATCAGTCTGCTACACTCACAAGCCAAGCCCACCAGTAAATCAGGAGTGAGTGTGCAAATTAACCCCAACCAAGATGGCTACAGCCATAGAGAAAGCAGGAGGGAGGCTGGGGTTTCCCTCGTGATGGAGGAAGCTAAGCTTTCCACACTCCCTGGAAGGCCCAGGCCTCCACTCAAGGCTACAAAGTTTCAATTATCAAAGATAAATAAATCCCAATAGAAATGGCTGCTACCACAGAGTGAACAAAAGGCTTGGTTCCACTCCAGGTTACAAAGTTTCAATTGTAGAAGATAAATAAATCCCAGATACCAGGATCTCTGCTTGGGTTGCAGGGGGGCGTGGCTGGCCTGCAAACCACCACAAACCCCTTGTCCAGGCCACCCCATGCCCAAAGGGAACCCCTACCCTCATCCGGGACACCCTCCAGGGCAAACCAGCTGGCCCCCACCCATGTACTAGGTCTCTATCATATCTAATAAAAGAGTAATATGCAGATTGACCACCATTCCAACACACAAGATGGCTGGCCCTATGTGGTCAAAGATCCTGCCCCTATGTGGACAGAAGATGGCCACCACAAAATGACCTGCAAGGGAAGGTAGTTTTGGCAATCAGGCCAGCAGGGGAAGGCAGTTAGGGGTGACCAGGCCCACAGGGGAGGGCAGTTTGGGGCAAACAAGCTGGCAGGGGAGCAGTTAGACATCAATCAGGCTGGCAAGGAAGTGGTTAAGTGGTAATCAAGCTGGCAGGCAGAAGCGGTTAGGGGCAATCAGGAAGGCAGACAGGCGAGCAGTTGGGAGCCAGCAGTCCTGAATTTTGAGAGGACTCTGAGATCCCATTGGGCCTAAACAGGCAGTCGAACATCCCTCAAGGGATCCCAGATTGTAGAGGGTGCAGGCTAGGCTGAGGGACACCCCTTCTCTCCCCATGTATAAATTTCGTGCACTGGGCCTCTAGTCAAGTTATATATTGCTTCAAAAGTATAACTTATTAAATTGTTACATAGTGATTATGAAATTAAATTATGAAAATAATTTAAGAGTACAATTTCCTGAATTTCAATCAATCTGCTTTAAGAAGAAGGTATATTTAAATTTCGAAAGGAGATATTCTCATTACCAGGTTCTAGGTGCTGCAGTCCTGACCACCCTTCCCAAAGGGAGCCAGATCTTCCAAGAGCTCAAGAGTTCTGCTGCTGATTGGGGATCCCCAGCTTTTGAGGCTCCACATCCAAGGCTCATCATTCAGGAGTCTGGCTCACACCATCTATCACACACACCTCATGCTCATGGACTCTGTGAGCCTTCAAATATTGAATCATCACGCTGTACACTTTAAACTAATATAAGGTTGTATGTCAATTATATCTCCATTAAAATGACTTCAGAAGTCAAATGAATGACATATGTCCATCACACATAGATCCTGCACTCATCCTCGTTTTTCAAATGAAAATCTGAGTCTTGAAGAAATTTACTCAGGTTCACACAGTTACTGATATATAGAGCAAGTGGTTCTCTTCTGAAGTATAAATCCAAGTTTATATTTTTAACCAGCATTTTATTCTCCATGTGATCTTTGATTAATCACTTGGCAAGCAGTACCCAAACCCTTGACGTTTCTCAAGTCACATTTATGGGGTCTTTAAAGTCTAGCTATGTTTTTAATATATGTTTTATTAATTTCAGAGAGGAAGGAAAAGGGAGAGAGATAGAACCATCAATGATGAGAGAGAATCACTAATCAGCTGCCTCCTGCATGTCCCACACTGGGGACTAAGCCCACTGGAATCAAACCATGATCTCTTGGTTCATAGGTCAATGCTCAACTACTGAGCAATGCTGGCTGTGCAGTCAACTTATTTTTATAATAACATTAATGTGTCATTTCCCTATGTCATTGCACTGACATTTGCACTGATGATGTAAAAGCAATGGCGGATAAAACTTATGGCACCTTCATCACAAATCAAAACAGAAGAAGCAATCTGAACTTAGTTATTATATTCTCCACTGCTGCAAGTTCATAAGAAAATAAAAAGTTAAACTTCTGTATTCCCTCAATGAGGTAGTAAAGTTCTTAGTTTAATTAAATCTCTACACCTTAGTATAAATAATTCTAATATTCTGTGTGAAGAAACAGGAAGTATGCCTAAAGCTCTCTGAAGCGTGCTGACGATATTCATGGTTGGCTCAAGGCAAAGCACTTGGACAACTGAGTTGTGAGCTGAACTGGCTGCTTTTTTCATGACACATGATTTTCCTTCAAAGAACAGAAGTTAAATTATGGTTATTTGTACTTGGGTATTTTCAAAGCAGCTATTTTCTGAAAAATTAATGAAATGAGCTGTCGCTTCAAGGAAAACGTGTTTTTTTGTTGCCTTATTATAACATGCAAGTTTTTAAGTGAAAATTAGTTTCTGAAAACTTGTATCCACCATATAAGCTTGAAATGTCCAAAGCCTTGCTTAAGGGACCACTCTGATGAGATATTTTGGTATTGTATAATGAAATATGATATTTGGAATATTTACATATCTCAGTGAATCAATATTTTCAAAATGGTCATGATAGTTCAAAATCACACATGGGTAGATTGGTTCAAAGTACATGACAAAACAACCAATTTTAATTTAATAAGGGAAACCAAAAGTTATTTTATGTGACTTTAGATTTCATATTGCAAGTAAACTTTAGGAAGTGACCATCATGAAATTTTGATGTATTATCAAAACAAGAATACCAACAATCACCTAAAAAGGCTATGAAATATTCATCTTTTTTATAACTACATATTTATATAAAGTGAAATTTTACTAAACAGCAACAACAATATGTTATAGTAAGTTGAATGGCGGGGCATATGCGAAACTGTCTTATATTATGCCAGGTATCGAAGAGATTTGCAAAATGTAAAATAATGCCAGACTTCTCCTTGTGTTTGTTTGAGTAAACTAGTTATTTTAGTATATTATTTATACCAACACTATTGGGTTTATTATTTTAAATTATTTAATAAATATA
>PVJN01012358.1:0-53854 GCA_004026805.1 Lasiurus borealis
ATGCCAGCTGAGCAGAATAATTGTTTTTTATTCAGACATTCAAATTCAGTGAATTTAACAAGTGTTAGCATGTTTAAATGATGTACACTGTTTAATTTAAAAAAAGAGACCAACCTAATTTTTCTTCCCCTTGATTAATATTCTTCTGGAGCTTTGATTGCTTTTAGGGTGCTAGTATTATTTCAACAGCTTCTCCTTTCAAATGTTAGCCTTGTTGCAGCAAATTGTGAAAGATTACTCTCCAAGAATTATTCCTTCACACTCAGCCAAATTTCCATTAGATATGTGGTACTTAGATCTAAAATTATTCTTCTGTATTTTATCAAGTCCAAAATGCAAAGGAAGATTGCTAGGGATTTTCATGTACTTATATAATTGCTTAAAATTATTTGGTTATATCTTACCATATAAACAAGTTTTGTTAACCTAAAAGAAAGCTATCACACAAGGATATTTGTTGAAGATAATGCCCTCTTAGCATCCCTTGCAGTTCACTTATAAAATAATTGAGTTAAATCACCTGTTAAACTGAATAGTAACTAATTATCCAAAGTGTTCTTCTGTAGAAATATAGGTGCCTAATTTGGGAATTCACCAAAATAACTTATTTCCATGTTAAATTGAAAATTTAAATACCACTTTTGGAAATTACAAAGCATCGTTCTCCATAAAATTCTAATGATTTCTACTTTAGAAAGCACTTTTACTGCTTTGGTATGTTTATGTTGTATTATTCTGAGAAAAGTCACATTGTAGAAATTCTAAAGTGGAAGAGGTTATATATTGTGTTCTTTTTTTTTTTTTTTTTTTTTTTTTGAGAGAGGGAATGAGTACCAGCAATACCCCAGTGATATTTAAAATAAAATAAAATAAAAAAAGATTCATTTGATATATTGAGGAAGTATAATAAATAGATCTGTGCTTTTTACTTTATTTTTATCATTGACACTATTACAGATGCCCCCACCGCCCCACTCACCTTGGCCCACCTCCATTCCACTGCGCCTACCTTTGCTCTAGCATCACCACACTGTTGCCTGTGCCTATGCATGCTCTAAGGCTATCCCTTAACCTTCCTTCCTCCAACCTCTTTGCTTCCCCTCTGACAGCTGTCAGTCTGTCCCATGTATCCATGCCTCTGTTTCTATTTGGTTCCTTTTGCAACAGCATGGATGGACCTGGAGATTATTATGCTAAGTGAAATAAGCGAGTCAGGGAAAGACAAATACCATATGATCTCACTTATATGTAGAATCTAATGAACAAAATAAACTGACAAACAAAATGAATAGAACTTTTGATTAAGTAGATGTTGAGAATGATTAAGAAGGGTGAGTCAGGATGACCACTAGGTTTCAAGTTTGATTGACCTGAGAAATGATAACATTTCATGATCAGTGGAGTACAGGAAGAGACAGGCTAGCTGTGGGGAGAATGAGGTCACATTTGGATGGGAAGTAACATTCAGAATAGAATGTAAACTCCTGGCCACTCCTTATGTGGACCATTTCTCAGAGAAGGGCTTGCAGTGTGCAGTCTTAATGAAACACCTCCCCTCCAGACAAAAGGACAGGCTGACGGTAAGAGTAGTAGATTGCCTCAGCTCACCCTGTGTCTCTCCTATGATGTAACCCTAATCAGTTATCTCAGCCCACCAATATTGCTCCTTGTGTAGGGGGCAGGGATTGAGAAACATATGGAAATGGCACAAAAGAGAAACTTGCTACTGCTTTTGCCAGGCTAGTAAAGTCACTTGTCTCAGGTACAGATGTGTTGTGTCTATTGTCAGCATATTAATCAATTAGTTTTTTTACTTATAAGTGCAGTAAAGTCCAAGATATTTTACAATTCTGTGTAATAATGGATAATATTTGTTGAAATTTGGATAAGTGTTTATAAAATAGGAATTTTTAGGGATGAAAATGGCAGGATTAGGGAATATTTAAAATTAACAGGGTCCATGAAAAAACACAGAGCTACAGAGTTGCAAAAGGTTGTATTTCCATAAGACAGGGAGCAGGGAGCCAGCAGAAATTACATTTCCATAAAACAAGGGAACTGATAATAGCCAATGGTCCATATCTATACTAATAAAAGGGTAATACGCCAATTAGACTAGGATATCAGACACCTTCCTACCACTGGACTTCCTTCCAGACAAAGCCATGGTGGTAGGGGCCAAGACAGAGGCAGTTAGGGGCGATTAGGCCAGCAGGGGAGGGCTGTTGAGAGCCATCAGGCTGGCAGGGGAGTGGTTAAGTGGCAATCAAGCATTGGACATCCCTTGAGGGGTCTCATATTAGAGAGAGTGGAGGCCAGCTGAGGGACCCCACCCCCCCACCCCCAATGCACAAATTTCATGCACTGGGCCTCTAATTCACAAAATAAAGGAGGGCCTCACGTGTTCCACATGAAGTTTGACCTTTGAGCCCAGGGTTTGCTATAATGACCAAATCAAAGGGGAATGGTGGCCAATCAGAGGGGATATCCAGGCACAAAAACTGCAGCCTTTATAAACCGAGACAAAAAGGAATTGATGGGACTCTTTCCCCACTCCACATGAGAATCTGTGCTGTAAGATTCTGCCTTCTTCCCACGTGGGAGTCTGTACTTGTTCTTCAATAAATTTCTGCCTTTGTTATACCATCTTCCATCCCCGGATTCATTCTTCTACTCTGAGGGACAAAGAACCCAGGGAAGCCATCCTTCCCAGGAAACACCCTGTGTTCCAGTCCAAAAAAATCACATATCATTTATAGCAAATTCAATTTTATTTAAAGAAATGGATATTTAGTTAATTTAATATTTATTTAATAAAGAACATATTTATTGAAACCAAGATATATTTTTATTAGTTGTTACCAATCCAAAATTGGAATGGGAAAACTCTAACAAATTAGGGCAAATGGATTAACATCATTATGTTCACAGAATTATTTTGCACTTTAGCATTCTGAGTTTAAATCCCATGTTTCCTTTGACTTCTGATAGCTCCTTAGTCTATTCTTATGTTTCACCAAATAACTTAAATGCTTATAGTCAATCATGTTATAGACTTAAAATGTAGAATTCCATGAAAATATATTATACTTGTATTAAAGAATATTTTTTTAAAATTTATATGTGCTATGCTACAAAGCTATATTTGCCTTGTGTTTTCTCTCCCTTTTTTAATATGCTTGCAATCACATTTTTATGTTTTCTACTTACTCTGAAAAGAATCAACATTCTCTACTGTTAAGTGCTTTTAAACCTATCAACATGAAGGCAACTTAAAATCAATCACACTGGCTCCATAATATTTTATCTCAGGAATCCAAGATCAAAAGTTTCACTATTTTATTGCTTCAAAGATAACACAGTGTTCACTTTTTGAATACCGTTCTGATTTCCATAATGTCTAAGTATTTGTAATGTTATAAGGGAAAATTTACCAACAAAATTGATTGCATCCTAACTATTTAAATAGGCATGTGTACTTTTATATATATATATATATTCCCTTTAAATGTAGAGTAACAGAAAGGCTGCTATTAATAGGGAGTTAGACACAGACTCTGCTGGTGGGTGTCAAACTGTGCCAGTAACAGCAAACACTCTCCACTATCATCTTTGTTCTAAGATCCGTTTTCAGTTCTAGTTGGTTAAGACAGCCATCATCTACTCTGGCTATACTTGGGAATCACGTGAAGACAGAACTCTTATACTTGAGATTCTGATCCAGTAGCCTTGCCTGGGTGTTTGGGTGTGTGAGTCTCCTTTTAAATCTTCATTCTGATTCCAGTGCTCAGTTAAATTAGAGAAGTAGAAGTTATTAATATTTCAAAGTAGCAACTTAGCAGAAAGCAGCACTGTACACTTGCAATTCAGTGGACTCTAAAGGGTTTATTGCTTTGTCACTTTCACAAGCGACAAGAATGTTATAGCAAAGTGGAGGTAATTAACTTATTGGAGGTTAGAAAATGCTGTACTAGTTTTAATCATTGGCCAATCTCATCCAGCCATCTGACAGTGAAATGGACAATATAAATCATCCTGGGGGTATTTTTCTTTAATTTAAGCAGTTAATGATTCTTTTCTTGTTCTCTCTGGTCCTGTAAGATAGCTTGTGTTTTTCCACAAACAGTTAGGAAAAAGAGGAAGAGATTGACTAAAGGGGCCTATGACCCAGTTTTGTCAGAGGTCACCTGTTTTTTGCCTCATGTCAAGCTGTAATCTTGAATCCAATTTTATTTCTTTTTATTTTTAACTGTATAAACATGGCATTTTTTTTTAGTATCATGAATCATTCCACTCTATGCACTCTGGACTTCTTATTGCTTTTTAATAAGCCTCTAATCATTTCTCCAGTTGGTTCTATCTGCCTAGAATGTTCTTCCCAAAGATATCAACACAGGTAAAGCTCTCACCTTCTTGAAATATCTTTTCAAATATTGCACTTTTATAAACCCTATTGTGACTCCTTAATGCAAATTGTTACCTGCCTTTGTGGGAACCTCTTTCCATGTCCCGCGTGGTTCAGGGTTCCCGGTTCAGGGTTCGGGTTCTGAAGGAGGCCGCACGCAAACGAAATGAGAGACTAGAAAACATTAATTTGGCGATATTGGGGGGCCAGTCGGGAGCCTTCCTCTAGTGGAAAGGACTGCCACCTTCCTTTGGCCTTGCCATCCCTTTTATTCAGGTTTGGGATACACCCTTTGCCCTGAAGCAGGCAATTCCAGTAACAAGTAGATTATCTTATCAGTCAGGATTGACGTGATTATTTGATGGGGAAGTTCATTGTCTCAATTAGATAGGGAGTGGCTGGTTTTGACCTTTCAGAGCTTCAAGGTTGACCAGCCTTCTAGCCTCCTGTTTACATCCATTTAGTGAGAACAATGTTTTGGTTTCCGACAGCCTTGACCATTCTTTATTTTCTGTGGTACTTACTATAATCTAATATACTGATTATTAAAAAAAATATTCTTTAATAATTTTGTTTTTAAATAAGTTTCCAGTATTACAACAGCTTTTTAAAGCAAAATAGTTGGTTGATAGTTAATTGAATTGATTATGAAACAGGAATTTTTTTGGGGGGGTGGAAAAGACATGTTTTAGAAATTAAGGGGACCATGGAAGAAACACAGGGCTGCAGAGCAGCAAAAGGTCAATATTTACAAAATAAAGGGAAGGAAGCCCTTCATCCAGGAGAAGAAAGCCCAACAGAAATAGGAAAACAATAAGGAAGGAAGGGGGAAAACCTCATATGTCCCATGGGAGGTTTGACCTTTGAACCCAGGAGTTACTTATAGTAACCATTTTCAGAGAATAGTGACAATCAGTGGCGATATCAAGGCACCAAGACCTGCAGCCTTCATAAGCCCTATGGAAAAGGAACTCAATGGGAATATGTACTTGTTCCTAAATAAATCTCCACCTTTGCTATAACAACTTCTGTCCATGGATTCATTCTTCAACTCCAGGGGACAAAGAATTTGGGTTCCAGTCCAAAAATTCCGTTCCAGTTGTAAATATTTATTCAACAAAGCCTAACTAAAGGAGAGAGAAAGATCAGGAGAAATAGGGTTGAGAGATTGAATTGTCTGCTTCTGTTTTGTTTAGGTCAGGGAAAATAAACATGCATAAATGTTGGGAAGGAGAGGTTAAAGTGAAAGGAGAAAGAGAAAATAATCAAAACAATTTTTAATATATGTTTTCTTATCAATTATCTTCCACATAATCTTACATAAATGTAATAAAAATAATTACAGACTTTATGCTTAATGCATCATAGTTTTTTTGAAGTAGTAATATAAAATGTTACTTCAAATTTGGGATATTTTTAATTTTTTCAGTTATACTTCATCACATTGCTTACTCATATAAATATGAAATAATATGTTTTTTCCAAATTTCTGTATTTAATCTTCAGGAAGTAACCTCACTGGTTTTAATTTCAAATTTTTAGGAGAAAATTACAGTCATTTTAATCTATCAAACCATTTGAAACATATATTCTCCTATGATACATTAATTAAAAAGTAATTAACATATATTAATTACTTACATATAATTGATTTGGAAGTTTTGGACTGGAACCTGAATTCTTC
Source organism: Lasiurus borealis (assembly GCA_004026805.1). Lineage (NCBI taxonomy): Eukaryota > Metazoa > Chordata > Mammalia > Chiroptera > Vespertilionidae > Lasiurus > Lasiurus borealis. Next base: position 6,090 of record PVJN01012358.1, read on the forward strand.
CTCCCCTGGAATCTAAGAATGAATTCACAGATAGAAAGTGGTATAGCAAAGGTGGAGATTTAATGATGAACAAGTACACACTCCTACTTGGGGAGGGGAAAAGGGTCCCATTGATTTCCTTTTTCCTATAGCTTATAAAGTCTACAGATCCTGGTGCCTTGATATGCCCTCTGATTGGTCACTATCCCCTTAAACTGGTTACTACAGTAACTCCTGGCTCAGAGGTTGAACCTCACATAGGACATGAGAGGTTCTCCTCCCTCCTTCCGCATTATTCCTTATTCCCTCTGGGCTTTATTCTTCTCCTTCTGAATGAAGGACTTCCTTCCCTATATTTTTTAAATATACACCTTTTGCTGATCCCAGTTCCCCCATTCTGTGTGAATATACCTCTTCTGCTCAGCAGCCATGCTTTCTTCCATGGTCCCCTTAATTTTCAAAATTTGTAAAATTTCCTAAACCTGTCCTATTTTACCCCTAAAATATCTATTTCATAATTAAATATGTTCTCACATTCTATATTAATTACTTTTTAGTAATTAATATAGAATGTGAGAACATATTTTTACTAGAGGCACAGTGCACAAAATTCATGCATGGGGGGGAAATGTCCCTCAGGTCATCCTACACCCTCTCTAACCTGGGACCCTTCAAGGGATGTCCCACTGCCTGTTTAGGCCTGATTACAGGGTATCAGGCCTAAATGGGCAGTCACACATTCTTCTCACAATCCAGGACTGCTGGTTGCCAACTGCTTACCTGCTTGCCTTCCTGATTGCCCCTAATCCTTCTGCCTGGACGCCTGATCACCCCTTAACCACTGCCCTGTCAGCCTGTTTGCCTCTAACTGCTCTTACCAGGAGGGCTGGTCACCCCTAATTGCCCTCCCCTGCAGTCCTGCTCAGCCCTAACTCCCTTCCCCTGAAGGCTTGGTCCCCCCTAACTGCTCTTTTTTGCAGGCCTGGCTCCTCCCACCCCCAACTTCCCTCTCCTATAGGCTTGATCATTGACAATTGCCCTCCCTTGTAGGCCTGGTCCCTCCAACTGCCCTTCCCTGCTGGCCATCCTGTGGCAGATATCTTGTATCCACATGGGGGTAGCCATCTTGTGTGTTGGAGTGACAGTCAATTTGCATATTATCTTTTTATTAGCAAGGAGAGGCCTGGTGCACAGGTGGAAGCCAGTTGTTTGCCTTGAAGGGTGGAGATTCCCTTGGAGTGTGGGGCAGTCTGGGCAAAGGGGGCTGTGGTGGTTTGCTGGCTAGCTACACCCTGTGTTGAGCCAAGTGGAGGCCCTGATATCTGGGGTTTATTTATCTTGTATAATTGAAACTTTGTAGCCTTGAGCAGACACTGGGCCTGCCAGGGCAGGTGGAAAGCTTGGCTTCCTCCATTGCCAGGGGCAACTCAAGCCTCCTGCTCTCTCCAGCTCTGTGGCTGCAGCTTCAGCCGTTTTTGTTGGGATTTATTTATCTTCTATAATTGAAACTTTGTAGCCTTGACAAGAGGCCTGGGCCCAACAGGGCAAGTAGAAAGCTAGGCTTACTCAATTGCTGGGGACAACCCATACCTCCTGTTCTCTCTGTGAATGCAGCCATCTTGGTTGGGTTAATTTGCACTCCTGATTGGCTGGTAATTTGACTTGTGTGTGTGTTGGAGGTATGGTTAATTTGCATATTGCTCTTTTATTAGATAGGATTCTGCTAATTTTTTAAAATATATTTTATTGATATTTTACAGAAAGAAAGGGAGAGAGATAGAGAGTTAGAAACAGCAATGAGAGAGAAACATAGATCAGCTGCCTCCTGCACACCCCCTACTGGGGATGTGGCCACAACCAAGGTACATTCCCCCAACCAGAATCGAACCCAGGACCATTCAATCCACAGGCCGATGCTCTATCCACTGAGCCAAACCAGTTTCTGCTAATTTATAACCATTAAAAGATGTCAACATTGATAACAGCTGTTTGTGTTGAACTTATACTTAATTCTGTACTTTAAAATAAGTCATATATTTATTACAAAATATCATCATCAAAATAAAACATTAAAATATGGCATTTAATTATGTACTAGTGGCCCAGTGTACAAAATTCATGCACAGAGGGGATGATTACCTCACGCAGTCTGCACCCTCTCCAATCAGGGACCTCTTGGGAGATGTCCAACTGCCAATTTAGGCCCAATCAGGATCCAGACTAAATTGGCAGTCAGACATCCCTCTCACAATTAGGGACTGCTAACTCCTAACTGCTCACCTGCCTGCCTGCCTGATCACCTGTAACTGTCCTCTCTTGCCAGCCTGATCTCTCTTCCAACTGCCCTCTCCTGTTGGCCTGATCTCACTCGCAACTTCCCTCACCTGATAGCCTGGTTATCCCCAAATGCCATCCCCTGCCGGCCTGATTGCACTTTTAACTGCCCTCCCCTTGCCCTTGCCAGCCTGGTTGCCCCCAACTGCTCTCCTCTGCTTTACTAATCTTGCCCCCATGCACTCCTCTGCTGGCTAATTTGGTTCTAATTGGTTAGTTTCTATGCTAGTCAGTGTCAAAAGCTTCACTTCCTAGGCAGCCATTGGCTCTTCACAGTTAACCCAGATTTGATTCTAATTGGCCAGTTTCTATGCCAGTCAGCATCTCTGGGCTTATCATCAGGGCCTGATTAGAAAGGCAGAGCTTATCAGCAGCCTGGTAAAGGCTAGAAGAGAAATGGAGGCAGGAGTGCTGGCCAGGCTCAGAGGGAAAGAGAGAGGCTAGTGCTGGTAAAAGCTGCCTCAGACACTGTAGATTAGTCCTTGCAGATCAGCCCCTACTTCTCTCTTTAGGTCTCTTTCCTGGTCTGATCCAAAGTCCCTCCAGCAGTCACAGCTGAGTGACCAGGCCTGTAGCTCCAATAATCAGTACTGGGTCACCATGACAACCCAACACTAACTTCTGGATGGTCATCTTTAGTTGTGATAGCACCCGGGCTCTTTATTATAGAGATGAAAGGAGACTATGCACAACATATACATACATTAAGAGTGCAAGTTTACCTGGCCAGCTAGCTCATCTGGTTTGAGAATCATCTCCAAATGCCAAGATAATGTTTTAATCCCTAGTCAGGGCATTTACAAAAAGCAACCAATGAATGCATAAATAAATGCAACAACAAATCAATGTCTCTCTCTCTCCCTTCCTCTCTCTCTCTTTGTAAAAAAAAAAAAAAATTAAGACTGCAGGCTCATTTCTAAATATAGGTAATGGTTACCTAACATATATATTTTCTGGAAAAAGTACATATAAAAGATTCACATACACCAAAAGGCAGTTTCAAGATATGAGTCAGAAAACTCAGAACCAGGACAAATAAACTATAATATATGAACCTAATTTTTAATTCAAAATATCTAAAAATCATTTTAAAATGTCCATTTCATTATTTAATTTTTATTGTAAATTATATTTTAAATAACATTTCTTCTCAAAGCAAAATAGTATATGTTCAATATGACTCTTTATACAATAATGTTAGTTTGATTTTTAAAGCATTGTCTTTTATCTGAATTTAATCTGTTATGTTTTTAAGCTAGCTTTGTTTGTTGAAGTATAACTGAATATAGGTCACTGGACTTCTCTAATAGCACTAATTTTTCTGATGAATACTCTTTTTCTTATTGCTATAATAATCTTTCTTTCTCTTTTTCCTTCTTTCTAACTGAATAATGAGCCCATGGATATATTCATATTGAATGCTAAGATTTTTTGCACACTCTGAAGGTCTAACATATAACTCGACCACCCACCTTACAGCAAGCTCACACATGCAGATACAACTTATTACTATTACAGTAGTTCCCATTATCCATAGTGGATACCTTTGAAGACCCCTATTAGATTCCTTGAAACCATATGTACCTACGATAAATTTTAACTAATAAAATAGGTACAGTATAAGATTAACAATAATAATTAATAATAAAATAAAACAATTATAGCAACATATTATAACAAAAGTTATGCAAATGGCTTTGGGTCATTATTAAATAAATAAAAGTTACTTGAAAGCAAGCATTGTAATACTGCAATAGTGGATCTATTAATCAGCTGGCCATGAAGTGCCTGAAGGACATGTACAACTTGCCTCTGATGAACAAAAGGGTGATTTACACCCTGCTGTAGGTGGGAGCAGAATTTAGGAGATTTCATCACGCCAATGAAATGGCTCACAATTTAAAATTTATGTATTGTTTATTTCTGGATCTCTCCATTTATTATTTTTGGATCGTTGTTCATTGTAGGTACTGAAACCACAAAAAATGAAACTGTGGATAAGAGGAGACTATTGTATTTTTAATAATTGCAATTCTAAGTTATGCAAATACAATTTTACAAGCCTGGTCAAACTTATTGAAAGCTATGTCTCATAATTTTTTAGTCTACATAATTTTGGGAGATTGTTCTTAAAAATAAATATAAAAACTAGCTTTCTGCTACCTGCGTGTGTTTTCTCTCTGTGACAATGAACCACAGACTTTAGTTAACTGATATGAAAGTTCCTATTATAGGTATATTTTTGTTATGATCAAAATTGAAGAGTTAAAAGATTGTATGATTTAATTAAACTAACCTGCTTGAGATTATGTTGAAAACTACCAACTCAGTGGTGTTGCTTTTAGATGCAATGCTACACTAAGAAACAATTAATTTGCAACAGAGTTTCTTAAGTTTTTAATGGTTCTAGCCCACATGAAGCCCTTAATTCAATTATATTTTATATTCTGTTTTCTTTGGGCCATTGAGCATTTCTATTGAGCTCTTTGGTCTATTTCCTTATTTTTTCAGGTCACAGATAGTCATTGATTTACCAATTTAACCAATAAATTTTATTGCATTTTACAGTAATTTTTATCCAGTTCTAGAACTTGGGAACTCAAATGAGATGTAGTCTCTGACTTGAAAGACTACGTGGGGATACACAAGTAGTTATAATCAGCATGGTAGGCTTAATAATAAGATTATGAAAAAGTAAGGCAGCTGCTGTGGCTGCCACCTTTGGTTCAGCATATTAAGAAGCTGCTGGAAAGAACTAAAACCTATATTAATCATAGAAGAGGTGAGAAGACTGGAAAGTGAAGAAAACAAAATATTGAATATTTACCAATATAGGGATACCATGCATGTGTGTGAGGACAGGAGACCCTCCTGCTGATACATGATATTTGCAGTGGAACATTGGGAGTTCCCCTGTGCAGGAAGGTTCCCAGGATTCTTTGTTCATTGGAGTCAAAGAATGAGCACACAGACTGAAGATGGTATAGAAAAAGTGGAGATTTATTGGAGAACAAGTACAGACTTTCACGTGGGGAAAGAAAAAGAATCTCACAGCACAGACTCCCATGTGGAGAGGGGGAAGAGTCCCACCTATTTCCTTTTTCCCTGGTTTATAAAGGCTGCAAATCCCTGTGTCCTGATATCTTCTCTAATTGGTCAATATTCCCTTTGTTTTTGTCACTATAGTAACTCTTGAGCTCAAAGGTCAAACACTACATGGGACATGTGATGCCCTTCTCCCTTGTTGTGCTCCTATTCCTTCTAGGCTTTCTTCCTTCTTTATTTTATAAACATAGACCTTTTGGCTACTCCCAGTTCCCTTGTCTTATGTAAATGTAACTGATGCCTCTCTCTTATCTTATGGAAATGTAACTTCTCCCAGTTCTGTAGCCCTGTGTTTTCCATGGAACCCCTTAATTCCTAAAATTTCCTAAACCTGACTATATTCCCCTAAAATTCCTATTTCACTGCTTCCTTTTCTACCTTTGTGTCTCTAGTTAGTCATGAAAGTGACCTGAAAAAGCAAGTATCTTCACTGTTATTCTCTAGCCTTCATATACCAAGTAGCAGCCTATTCTACTTCCTCTTTTCAGTGCAATGCCCCACCTTAAACCCATCTCCAAAGCTCTGAAAAAAGGGAGGGACAGGCAAATTCCATCCTGGCTTTAGTCTGCCCCTACCTGACACCTAGACTAGTATCCTGAAAGGGAAGATGGAATGAAAAGATCTCTCACTAATCAATGATTTTAGAAAACAGAAAAAATTAAATTAATATGGGGACTTTACATGACAATATTAAATAACAGTAAAGAAATGATACAAAGATTGATGAATACACACAAATTATTTCATCTGTAATTTTAATTTGTCTTCATATACTTGAATGCTCATGTGACAGTCTTATATAATAAAAGGCTAATATGCTAACTCTGACTGTTTGACTATTCAACCAGTTGCTATGATGTGCACTGACCACCAGGGGGAAGACACTCCAGATGGTAGTTAGCTTGCTGCTGGGGTCTGACCTATTGGGACCAGATGAGACAGGCTGGACACATCCAGATGAATCCATGTACCAGGCCTCTAGTATTTTAATAATACTCAATTTATCAACTACATTGAAAATCATAGCACTACATTGCTAAATATATTTTTATAATATATTTACAAAGTTACTATTAAATAGATTTTATTGTTAAAACAAAAATAAGTTAAAATGGTAGAAAACATACAATAAAAATAGTAATTATAACATTAAAGGAATAAATAAATTTTGTCAATGTTGATTGATTTTGCAAATAAAAATTATATTTTTTGTTCAATTATACATTTTCATTTCAATACCAGCTTTTTGTTTTATTTTGTTTGTTTAACTCCATTATTTTATTTTTCATGAAAAAGCCTGGTTCTTTCTGTTTTAGAAGCTTATTGATTACTGAATTAATTTTGTTTGTGTTTAATTCTCAAATTTCATAACAGTTTTACATTAAAATTCATGTTAGTAATATGAGCATTTATTTTTTTGAATCTGCTTGAATATTTAATAGAAGCCAGGTGAAAATGGATATACAGTGGTACCTTGAGATATGAGATTAATTCGTTCCATACCTTGAGGAGTGGGAAACTATGAGATGCTCGAGTCTCGGTAAACTGGTGGGTTGTGTGCAGCTGGCCGATCCACGCGATTACTCATATCTCAAATGTTGCTCGTATTTCAAAGCAAAAATCGCTCGCTCAACAGCTGGTATCTCAAAAATCTTGTATCTTAGGGCACTCGTATCTCCAGGTACCACTGTACATATAATAAAAGCCCAGTGATCATAATGGCAGAAAGACCAGAATGATCACTTGACCAGTCACTATGTGGTACACTGACCAACTCTTGGTCCCTTTCCCCAGCCTGCAGGCTCCCATTGCCAGATGGTGAATGAGAACCCAGGGGTGGGGGATGCAGGCAGTGGCAGGCCAAGGCTCCTGCCCCACTGGTCGCCCCACACACTGAGGGCTATTCATGGCAGGAGTGGGATTGGCAAGCGAGTGGTAATGACCAAACTCTTGGTCCCTCCCCACTGGCTGGAAGTCTTCCATTGCCTGATGGTGAATGGGGAACCAAGGTGGGTGGTGAGGAGGGGTGGGATTGATGAGTGGGCAGAATGGCTGACCTCTCAATCCCTGCCCTGGCCCATAGGTTTTGATTGTCTGATGGCAAATGGGGAACAGAGGTGGGTTGCAGGGGATGCAGGTGGTAGCAGGCCAAGGCCTCCACCTCTAGTAGCCCCACACACAGAGGGTGATCTGCAGTGGGGGTGTGCCTAGTGAGCAGGCCATAACCTCCTACCTCTCAGTCCCTTCTCCCCTGGACAGCAGACTCCCATTGTCCAATAGTGAACGAGGAACAAGGTTGTTGGGGGTGGTGGGGGATGGGGAGCAGTTGCTAGCAGCTGGGGAAGCTAACTCTGATTGCAGGCTAGGCCTAGAGACCATATCCACACACAGATTTTGGGTGCATGACCTCTAGTATTCTATAATTTGGTAGTAATAGATACTTTACAATGTTAATGTTTCTTAACTCTTCATATAATTAGACAAAACGGTGAGAATTAAAAGCATATTGTGATGCTTAAAATCACAAAATATTTTATTTGAAAGTAGCAAATAACATTGTTTAATTATTACTTCTGATAAAATTGTATCATTTTATTTGTTTAAGATTTATCTGTTAACATATTTTATTTATCTTTATTGTTGAAAGTATTACAGATGTCCATTTTCTTTTATTTTTTTAATATATTTTTATTTCTTTCAGAGAGGAAAGGACAGGAAAAGAGAAATAGAAACATCAATGGTGACAGAGAATCATTGATTGACTGCCTCCTGTACACCCCCTACTGGGGATTGAGCCCACAACCCAGGCATATGCCCTTCACCAGAATCGAACTCATGACCCTTCAGCCTGCAGGCTAACACTCTATCCACTGAGCCAAACTAATTAGGCCCCACTTTCTTTTAACCATCACTCCCTCCACCTCACAATCACCCCCACCACACTGTTATCTGTGTCCATATGCTATGCATATATGGATATAAATTCCCTGGTTATTCTCTCCCCACATCTATCCCCCAACCCTCACTTTCCCTCAGATTTGTCAGGCTTTTACATACATTTATGTCTCTCAATCAATTTTGTGCATCATTTTATTTTTATTATTTATTGATAGTTTTTATTGATTTCAGAGTAGAAGGAGGAGGGGAGAGAGGCAGAAACATTGATGATGAGAATCATTGATCAGATGCCTCTTGCATGCCTCACCACTGGGGATCCAGCCAGCAACCTGGGTATGTGTCCTGCCCATAAATTGAGCAGTGATCTCCTGGTTTATAGGTTGAAACTCAATTACTGAACCACCCCTGCTGTGCCATCAGTTTATTTTGCTCATTAGATTCTCCATAAGAGTGAAATAATGTGATACATAACATTCTCTGACTGGCTTATTACACTTAGCAAAGTATCTCCAGGTTCCACCATGTTGTCTCAAAGTATAAGAGACTTCTTTTTTGCTGCTGCATGGTATTCCATGGTAAAAATGTACCAATCTTTCCAGTCATCTAATGATGGGTTGTGGAGCTGTTTCCATATCTTAGCTATTGTGAATTGTGCTGCTATGATCATAGGGGTGCATATATTATTTCTGACTGATGTTTTGGGTTTCTTAGGATATATTCCTAAAAGTGGAATCATTGGGTCAAGTGGCAGTTCCACCTTAGACAATATTTCAAACATGTTAAAGTTAGTAATTTTGGGAAACAGATTATTTATCAATAATAGCAGATGTCAATATGCTTTATCAATAACAGCAAGTATAAAATCTAATGATATTGTATAACTCCCCAAATTTCTTTATCAATAATAGGATACATAAAATCTAACGATGTTGTTTATATCCCCAAATTTCTCTATATGTGAATGCATTAAATAATGGTTACATATAGTATATATGAGATAGTCAAAATTTATTTCCATTTTAATCAAAAGAAAACTTTTATAAAAGAATTATTAAGTATAAGAATTAAAAGTACTAGAATAAGACATGGATATATACACTGACTAGAACTAATAGAATATATACAGATGTTAAAATTCCTGTTCCCTGTGATTATACAAAGCACACTTTGAATTTTATTTAAAATTAGTTTAATTCTATGCATTAAAGTGTGTCTTGAGTATATCACTGTCATTTTTCATGGTGTTTAATTTACAGATACACTTCAATAGAAATGGTTTAATAGTTGTTAAATGTACATTATAAAATGTTCACTTAATGACAAGCTTTTACTGTACTCATCTAGATTTTCAAACAAAATTTTATTTCACAGAACATTAATTTCTATTATGTGTTTTATACTTTGTCATTAACACACTTTCATTATTTCGATAAACAAAACTAAATGTGGTATTAGCTGCTTGGCTCAATGCTTCTGCAATTTCACCAAACAGCTGAAAGATGAATGAATGACTATTGTTTTAATGATATTTGTTGATTCTAGTATGTTTAAATTTTTTATTTATTTTTGGATAATAGTGTATTTATGTTTAAAAATTGATTAATGGATTGTAATCTTAATCATGAAATAGTAGAATCTACAGCTGGCTAAGCGATGTATTTTCTTACAAATTACTTAAATTACAGATGCCAAGCACATTGCATTCTCCATTTAACAGAAGTGGTTTGCCAAAAAAGTCTTTTTATCATTAGCTATTCTCAATACTAATACAGCTGTTGGAAATATAATCATCCATTTCAAATAAGTTGAATCACAAAATGCAATATCCAAATATACACTGTCTACAAAAATATCCCAAACTTTAAGTGATAAATATTTTCTGATATTTTTCAGGAGCTATAAACAAGTTAACTTACTTTTCTACTTAGCTATTTGCAAAATGCTTTTGAATAATTGCTTGAATAGCAATTTAAAAGATTATATAACTATGGGCTTTTAATATGTAGAGTTTTGCAAATTATAACATTTAAATAATATTTTAAAAGTTTATCACTCTAAAATGCATATATTCTTTTTATTCTTATTTTATAATATGTAAAATATAGATATTTCTTAAACCTGTTATCTTTATGATGTTATTTTGTTGAAAGGATGATGATAAACAGATATATTTAGATTATGATTTGTTTTGTTTTATAATCCAAACACTATTTTTCTCTCACACTAATTTGTGAAGGAATTGACAGAATAAAGGTAACTTCCTTTCATGTATATATAGTCTTATTCAGTTGGTGAAAATATTAAAGCTATGAGTGATTTCTTAGTTAGAAGAAAAAACAGTCTATGGTCTTACTATAATATCTAATTGCTTTATCATAGACTTCATAGTGTATTATTAACATGTAGTAAACTTTGTCATGTAGAAATTGAAATTTTAATTGTCTTTATACACAGACAAAATATAGAAATTGAGGAGCTATCTATCATTTCTTATTCCTTTAGCTGTTGATAGAAATTTAAATTGTTTCCATATTTTGGCTTTGTGGATCATACTACAATATACATGGGAGTGCTGGTATGTTTTTAAGATCCTGTCTTCATTTCCTTTGAATATATACTTAAAAGTTGGGTTGCTGTATCATGTAGTGGTAGATCAATTTTTAATTTTTTGAGACACTGCCATACTGTTTTTCTTTTTTTCTTTTTAATTTTTCTATTGCTTTTAGAGAAAGAGAACAAGAGAAACATAGGTGTGAGAAAAACTATTGATTGGCCTCCTCATGCACGCCCCTTACTGGAGATAGAGCGCCCAATCCAAGCATGTGCCCTGATGGGAATAGAACCAGCGACCATTTGGTGCATGGAAGATGCTCAACAAACTGAGCCACCCTGGCCAGAGATGTACTGTGTTTCATAGTGGCTACACCAGTTTATATTCCCAGCAGCAACACAAACGGGTTCTCTTATTACCATATCCTCACCAACACTTGTTATATTTTATTTTTCAAATGGTAGCCATTCTAACAGATATGAGGCAATAATTCACTATGGTTTTAATTTGCATTTCTCTGATGATTAGTGTTGTTGGGCACTTTTTCATGTACTCTGTTGGCCATTTCTGTATATTTTGGGGGGAAATTATTTGAAAATATTGTATCCTATTCTGTAGGTTTTATTTGTGGTTTCTTCTGCTTTGCAACCTTAATGAGTTTCCAATTCCCAACCTGTGGGTCGTGACCTGTTTTCTGATGGTCTTAGGTTCTACAGCAGTGACCCACAGATTGAGAACCACTAGCAGGGTCGCCTAATACCATCAGAAAACACAGATATTTACATTACGATTCACCACAACGTGAGGAACTGTATTAAATGGTTGCAGCATTAGAAAGGTTGAGAACCACTGTTCTAATTCATATTTTTTTACCTTTGTTTTGTTCTTATGCCAGTTCTTGCAATTTTTTTTTCTTGGACTAGGATGTTAAATGGTTATTCTGAGTAATTTTTTAAATGTTCTTAGTGTTTCTCTATAGTCTTCAGAACAACAATAAGTTTACTATAGTAATAGAACTCTCACCAAAAAGAAGGTGGATCATAGAGAGAAATAAGATTTAATTTAGATTTTAATTTAGATAAGATATTGATAATTTGCACAGGCTCCAGCTTATATGACCATCATTTGGGGAGGAATAAAATCCTTCATTAATTTCCAAGGAGATAAACAAACATCACAGATATTCAGAGTGCTTAAAAAAACATATCTAGATACTCTTCTTTATAAATTGTACCACAGCTAACAAATGTATTCATTTTATCAGTAGAGAATTACAATGAGACCAGAACAAATAAAAATGTTTTTGCAAATTTGAAATCTTCATGTACAAATACCCGAATAGACAATATAAAATGTGATAAAGGTTAAATATTAAATAAATTAATTGTGTGTGAAGTGCTGAAAAAGAAATGAATAGTAAAAGAAAACTATGACCTTTTATTTAATACTAGAGGCCTGGTGCACAGCCTGCAGTAGCTTCAATCCAGAACACCCCTCTGGCAATCCAGGACTACTGGCTCCTAATCGCTCACCTGCCTGCCTGCCTGCTTGATCACCCCTAACTACTTTGCCTGCCTGTCTGCCTAATGCCCTTAACTGCTCCCTGCCTTCCTGATCACCCCTAACCTCCTCTGCCTTCGCTCCTGCCACCATGGTTTTGTCTGGAAGGACATCTTGTGTAATTAGTAATTTGCCCTTTTATTAGTATAGATTGTCAACCAGAAAAATCAGATAAAGTGCATTTTTTTCTTTCTTCCTCATTTCCTTCTTTTAATCTCTCCTTATAAATATGCCTCCTTAAATAATATGGAAATAAGTTTTACTTTGTTTTAGAAATAATTAATTTAATAAAACAGATAATGCATCAATATGATTTTTTTCTTCTTAGTTACCTGTAAAAGATTTCAGAGCTACCTCGTGCAGTTTATCTTTTGCAGACTTTTTCCTCCAAAATTAAGTTCAGATTTAATAAAGGTTCCAGTTTGTCTCTCTCTGAATTGCATTTCTTAACTAGGGCCTGCAATTACTATGCTACTGAGTCCATTGTGGTGTGGAGATGAGAGGCTCAGCTTTAAAGAATGTAAAACCATTTCTCATAAACAGAATTCATTATTTAATTAGAATTATTTATGCAGTGTGTGTTTTTCCCGTTTATTACAAATAATTAATCGTTGATGGTCTTGATTTATTATTAAAAGCCAAAATCATACTTTCAAAATCCACCTGAAAAACTAATGAATGTTTCAATTCAGCTAAAGTTGCAAGTAGACGTTAAACTGAAATCCACTTCTGGTCTGACTGCTCCGTAAATATGTTATGAAAGCACTTGAAGAAACATAGCAATAATCCCTCTGTGTCCTGCACAAGATTGCTCTTCTCAGATAACACCACAACGTACAGCATTTATTTGCCTTTACACAGATCAACAAGGTTGCTGACAAGATGTTGTTAGGCTGACTGAATAACCTCAACTGCAACTGAATATATAATGACCACCCTTGTGACAACATTCTTTTGAAAACGCTATGTTGAAAATATTATGAGGATTTAATTTTTAAGGGGAATGTATACCTCATTTTGCTCATACTGTCAGATAATATACACATACTGAAAGTCAGTGTATGGTTTTTTTAAAAAAAGAATCAACTAAAATCTAAAGGAATCTACTGCAGATATTTATATTGAGGTATACTTTCTCACGTAAAATATTTTCATATGATTAACATTATTTCATACTTACAATATATGAAACTATACCTATACCAGATTTTTTTCACAGACTCTAAAAAAATATTTTTATTGATTTCAGAGAGGAATGAGAGGGAGAGATAGAAACATCAATGAGAATTATAGATCGACTGCTTCTTGCACTCCTCCTACTGGAGATCGAGTCTGCAACCCAGGCATGTGACCTGACTGGAATTCAAGTTCATAGGGTAGTGCTCAACTACTGAGCAACACGGGCTGGAGAATAGACTTTACTTTTTAGAGCTCTTTTAGGTTCATAGCAAACTGAGCTGAAAAAAGAGACTTCCCCATACAACCTCTGCCCTCACACAATGTAGAGCCTCCCCCACTCTTACTATCCCTAGTAGAGTGATACATTTCTTGTTACTAATGAGCCTACATTTATACATTATCAATCAAAGTTCATAATTTAACATTAGAGTTCACTCTTAGTGCTGAACTTTCCATAGATTTGGATAAATATTTACATTAATTTTAATCATAAGAATCAACATCATGGCTATACACATATGCTTAAGTGACTGCCCTTAGCACAGTAGCAATGTATGATGATTATGATCTTGAATAGAATAGTATTTAAGTATCTATGTCTTCCTATTTGCCAAGTCAAATATTTTAAGTCTGATTTTTTGTTAAACGATGTGGAAGCAGAGACAATATTTCTAATATAAAGAGTAACTTTTAAATAATTGAATTTATTAAAATATTGACATTTTTGTCACAGTTTTACTATTTAACATGTTTTCAAAGCACTTTTTGTTTTCTTTGAGAGAAATGGATTAAATTCTGGAAAAGTACTTGAAGTCATAAAAAAGTGATAATTTATTTGATGAAAAATTAACAAAATATTGAAAAAAAAACCATACTCTTTTGGAGTATATTGCAACTCTAAATTGTAAAATTGTTTGCATAATCTCAATGTTGGTATTTCTCCCCTAAGTCTTTAACATATACTAAAGATATCTCAACTTGTGGTAAATATCCCTGAATATATATTGTTGTGATATAATAAGCATGTTATAAAATCATAGGTAACCTAATTTGTTTCTGCAAAGTTGTGATAGAAATGTTCATGAAGTGTACAAGAACAAAACTGTTCAGACACAATATATTGTTCAAAAATTATCTATAAAAACTTTATTGCAGTTTGGTACCAACTGCAATGAAGAAGATATTTAGAAAAGAACTTTGGAAAGCAAAGTAGCTTAGCAAGAAATTTAAACAGAAATCCCTAATCCATAAAAAAATGTGTTTTAGTCCCTCATTAATTTTAAAAGATTGACATTAAATATAATAGCAGCAGAAATTATTCAGCTTGATGACAAGAAATGTAAAGGCTGTGATGGTCAAAAGGGCATTGCCCTGAGTGGATTAAATTTAGTGAGCATGAAATCTTTAGCAGTTAAAAAACATTTTTGAAATTGTTGAACATCAAAAGTCTCTAGACTCTCAAATTGCTTGGCTGATTCAAGGGTGAGTGAGTCAAATACACAATAATAACTACAAGTAGGGACAAAATGCTGGCTTACTTAAATGCATGAGGCAAACATTCACAGCAGTGTGTTCCGTTGTGTATCTGTGGCCATGATTCCTTAGTAAATATAAAATTGTGGTGAAGAGAAGAAATAAGACTATATGCTTCACTGAAATTTTTATTTTTCTAAACTAGCAATTAATAAAACAAATATATAAAATCTTCATATTCTAGTTAACTTTCAGATTTGTATTTAGTCTTAATTTTTTCTTAGAAAATTCTTGAAAAGATAACAATACTTTACCTAAATATTAAAGGATGATAGAGTATATTACATATTGTGCTATGTTTTTTTCTTTATTCAATATCACATCATGATTAAGAGGTAAAAGTTTTCTCCACTACCTAAAAAGGAGAGTGTCCATATGAAACATTTTGTAAGACAAAATAGAGTAAGCGAATGCATTAATACTTGTTTTCATGAATCAAAAACTTTCTGAAAAAAAAGGCCATTAAGAAGATATGGTACATGTATACAATACTACTCAGCCATAAGAAAAGATTAAATATTCCCATTCGCCACAACATGCATGGGCCTTGAGAATATTGTACTAAATGGTATAAATCAGACAAAAAAAAATAAGAACCATATGATTTAACTCAGATGTGGGATATAAAATGGAAAGCAACAAATGAAGAAGCAAGAAAAACAAACAAAAATTCATATACATGGACAACATTATGATGATTACCACAAGGTAGGGAGAGGTAGTAAAGGGTAAAGATGGTAAAATATAGGGTGACAGAATATGATTTGCCTTTGAATGGTGGGTTCTCAATGTAATATACAAATACATAGCATATAATTGTACATTTAAAATATATATTATTTTATTGACCAGTATCACCCCAGTAAATTTAACTTAAAAAAAAAAAAGAAAAAAGCTCCCCTGCCAGCATGGCTCAGTACTTGAGTGTTGACCTATGAACCAAGAGGGCATTGTTGGATTCCCGGTTAGGCACATTCCTGGGTTGCAGGCTCAATCCTTGGGAGAGAGGGTGGTTGGGGGAATCCAGGAGGAAGCTATCAATGATTCTCATCATTGATGTTTCTATCTCTCTCACCCTCTGCACTTCCTCTCTGAAATCAATAAAATGTTGTTGTTTTTTTTTTTTTTTTTTTTGGTTTTTAAAGAAAGAAGCCATCACCATACTAATGTAGATCTTCGGGAAAAGCTAACTGACAAAATATGAACTTTCAGGGAGTAAAGTATACCTGTATTTGCATTTCCCAAGCCAG
This sequence comes from Lasiurus borealis, assembly GCA_004026805.1. Lineage (NCBI taxonomy): Eukaryota > Metazoa > Chordata > Mammalia > Chiroptera > Vespertilionidae > Lasiurus > Lasiurus borealis. The sequence continues at coordinate 22,479 of PVJN01012358.1, forward strand.
TGGTCAGCCAACCTATTAGTCAACAGAGCCAAATATCAACAGTACAACGATTGAAATTTCTTTTGAGAGACAAAATTTTTAATGCCACTTCTTCAAAATAGACTCACCCAGGCCATGGTATTTTTTGGAGGAGCCAAAGTCAAGGGGCCAAAGAGTGAGCCGTAGTTGCCCACCACTGTCCCAGGCTGTGGCCTGGTCCCTTCTCAGCTGGCCATGCTCAGCTTCTCTACAGCACCTACCTTTCCGCCAGTCTTTCCTTCTTAGTCACAGCAACTTTGGTCTAGAAATTGAGCCTGGTAGCATTTCCTGACAATTTAATGATTGTTATAGCAGTTCTTTAAAATACTAGTATATAAAGACCTTGGACCAATAAGATTTCATATTGCTATTGATGCCACATTTCATTGAGTCTTTTTCATTCAGTGTTTATACAAAGCCATTCTTTTTCAAGTCATGCTTTAGTTTTCTAAGTTTTGGTCATTTGGCCTCAGTTGATAGTATCACTTCACTGGAAGTATAAACCATGAGCTAAGGAACCAGTGCTTTCTCAGGCTATACATAGGTGTTGAACTTCCTGAAAGTAAGTATGAGAAAGCAAACTATCCAACAAACCTCCTCCGCTGACAATTTAATGATTGTTATAGCAGTTCTTTAAAATACTAGTATATAAAGACCTTGGGCCAATAAGATTTCATATTGCTATTGATGCCACATTTCATTGAGTCTTTTTCATTCAGTGTTTATACAAAGCCATTCTTTTTCAAGTCATGCTTTAGTTTTCTAAGTTTTGGTCATTCTTCTGGTGATACTTCTGAGGCTGCTATTCTTACCTTTTCACTTTAAGGGCTTTTCATCAATGATATATAGGAAGAAGTTTTTGGCAATCTGTTCCCTAATAATCATGCTAGTCACTGAGGCTCTATTAGGACATACCCTTTATTCCCCATTCATTGGAAAATGTCTTTCCAATTTGTCATTCTGGGGTCTAACACATGCAATTATTCTTAGGACATAATATAAAGGAAATGTAATATTTTTACTGGTTTTAAATAAAGCAATAAAATAATATCAACACAACAAGAAAGTGAATAATAAGAGAATTGGCAATAAGGAGACCAGAGTCAGAAAAGTGAAAAAATGAAAAATGGAAGAGGTATCTGTTGAAACTTGAAAAGTTTTTTCATATACTTGTACCCTTGTAAGTATATGAATAATACTATAACTGTACAGTTGGCAACTTCCCCACAATACACCTGCCTAAACCAAGTCCTATTTACACTCTCCTGTACTAGCAGAAATACACAGGAAGAAAGAGGCAATTGGCTTCAATTTCTCTTGAGCAATCTTCTCCGAATCTGCTCAAAATTATTAATTTTATGCCACTTTCTTAAGTATTTCAATTAAAAATGTATTTTAGCTGGGCTAGTGTTGCTCAGTGATTGAACATCAAACTATGAACCAGGAGGTAGATATTTGTTTCTGACCAGGGCAAATGCCCAGGTTGTGGGCTTGATCTCCAGGAGGGGACTTGCAGGAAGCAGCAGATCAATAATATTACTGTCTCAGTGATGTTTCCATTTCTATCATTTTCTCCCTTAATCTCTGAAATCAATAAAAATAGATTTTGAAAAAAGTCATTAAATTGTTAGTTTTTAAAGGTTAGTTTTTAATAACACTATTTGGTTTATAAAACTATCTACTGCCTGAAGACATTTAAAAAATATTTATCTTATGGATTTTTTTCAAGACATCTGTACTAATAATAGGTATATATGTAAGTTGACCATATCTTCACAATGCTCACAGCCAATTAGGAGTGAGTATGCAAATTAACCCACAAAGATGGCAGCCTTGTGGGCAGCACACATGCACACAAACACCAAGCAGCCGAGGATGGGGTGGGATGCCCATCCATCCTCTGTGTAGCCGGGGTGATGCAGCTGGCATCCCTGGGACCCTCCCTAGTTCAAGCCTGTGGTCAGCACACATGCATGCCAATGCCAAGCATCCAGGGTCCCAGGGACTCAACTGGAGTGTCTAGTCCTGTCAGCTTTGGCTAGGGATGGCTGGAGTTCAGTCTTTTGGGTTTGTGCAGTCCCTGGACTAGAAGCTGAAACCAAGCGCGCAGGGAGCATCAAGAATGCTGGAAATCATAGTTCTGGTGGATCTTCTAGAAACTAAAGAAAATTGAGCCTGTTGCAAGTTACTGTTGCAGATGGAGGATGGAGCAAGTTACTGTTGTAGATGAAGGAAAAGCAAAGGTGAGAGATATAAGTAAAGTCACAGTGTCTAGAAAAAATTAAAGGGACGCTATCCTGAAACTTCTAAGAAATCCCCACCAATGCAGCAAAGAAAAACAAACAAACAAAAAAAGACCTCTGTTATTCTGTAAGCACCAAACCAAACTGGGTTGGAGTTTTAGACAATTGGCTCACATGACAGCAAAGCCAGGCAGAAGCTCCCGGATTGGAGAGGGCTTCTCTGAGAGCTCTCAGATTGAAGAGGGTGCAGGTCAGACTGAGGGATCCAATCTCCCTTCACGAATCTTCGTGCACTGGGCCCCCAGATATAAATATAAAACAGACTGTTTGTCACCAACTGTTTGTGGTTTCCTCCCAGTAGTTTTGTCTAAGAATCCTATAAGAACAAATTTCTTCCCATTTTGGTGATGTCCAGATGATGTTATGTCAATGGCAATCATTTCTATGTGCTCATGAAAAGGAAGAATATTAATCTTATAGACTAACTTCAAAAAATGTGTGATATATTTGGAAACTTTAAATGGATACACATAATCACTTAAATTTAAGCATTCTAAAAGAGAAAATAAAAATATCATTGTCATAAAAAATGAGTTTTTGTTCTTTTTAAAACATCTTTAAATATCAAGTTCAAGGTTACAGCCAAACCAGTCAGGGTATTATTTAGCAAACATTTAAGTAGCAATTGTCTAAATGCTGGATAGAGGTTCATTATTGAAGATGTAAATATAGAATGTATATTAAAATTAACTCTTTCAAGGAGCAGTCTGTTGAAAAAAAAAATAAGTGTAAGGAGAAGATCAGAAGACATTCAATTTTCAAAACACATATGAATAGTTTTGACCAGTTGCGCAATGGTCAGACTGTCCAACATAGACCAAAGGGTTGTGGGTTTGAGTTCCTGTCAAGGGCTGGCTCCTGGGTTGCAGGTTTGATTACAGCTCCTACGGACTAAACCAGTTGACATTGGTGTTCTCTTCTCTCTTCCCCTCTGTATTCGCATTTTCTCTAAAAGTTAATGGGAAAAATATTGTAGGGTGAGGATTAACAAAAAAGGAACACACACAGCACACTTATAAATAGAGTATTATTAGAGCACCTAACCTGAGACTTTTGGAATACGTAAAGGAGTATTATTTGAAAGAGATCAAGATCACAGTTTTAGGAATAATATTCTTCCAGTTGTTAGGTGGAAACTCGCAGGGACTGTGATTATTGTTCCCAGAGAGTATAACATAACATTTAGATGCTTTGGCTCTAATGGGAGGCAAACATTGATTTAAATTCTCTTTAAATCCATTCTGCCCATGGCCTTATAATTTTTTTCTACCACATGGCCCCTTCATCATACACACAGTGGATTATCAAGAGACCTGACCTAACTATTCAACCCATATGTTGGTAAATGATTTATTTAGTGCTATTTTGCAAGATCCTTGCCCAAGAAGGAAAATGGAACTTCACTGAAAAGAAAGAAATCAATTTGAGTTTCTTTCAGAATTTCAACATGAAATTCAAAGGGAAATGAGCTTTCTTGTGGTAATTGTTGTTTGTTTTATTTGTCAGGGAGGAGTCTAAAATCAGACAAAAATATTTGTAAAGGTGAAAGTCCATCATAGAAACCCATGTATTATTACTGTTGTCGCTTTTATACTTTGTTATAGTTATTATTCTTAATGTTATTATATTTACAGGTAAGTATATAGTTAGAATAATAAACTAATAGCTGGTTAAGCTTTGGATCATAAACAAAAATTTCCATAAGATCCCATTTATCCTTAAGCCTCCTTTTCCCAGTAGGCATAGTCTCTGGCTTTTGTTAATACTTAGTGAAATTTAATCTTGTCAAAGGAATTCTTGTTTTGCATTTTTCAGTGCATCAGTAAATAAATGCCCCTTTCATCTTCTATTACTGGAACAACTAAAAATGCCTAATGAACATAGGAAAAGACATAATGAAAAGAATGAGTATTAGAAATAATTACTGAAACAATATGGGAGATATACACACAAAGTGCTATACTAGTTTTTGAATTTATAGTTCTAGAAAACGTGTTCTTTAATTCTTAACTGATACGATGATTTCGCTTACTTGTAATTTGTATATATTTTCACAGTCTCTATATTTCATGAGAAGTGTGTTAATCACCTTCCTATGTTAATGCCATTTTAGGTGTTTGTCTTTTCAATAGTGTTTCAGTGATTTTGTTTTGTTTTGTTTTGTTATTGTTTTCTAAATTTAAATCTTTGGAAAATTAGGTTATATGTAAAATACTGAAGTCACTGCTTATTTAGAGAATAGGAAAACAAATTAAAATGTTATCCTATTCAGAATATAATCAAAGTAAAATTTCTTTACTTTTTTTAAATTAAATGAGTAAAAACAAAAACATTTTTATCAAGTATATGTCATCCTTGTAATTTAAAAGTGATATTACATCATATAATATGTAACAGATATTTATAAAAATGTCCCAAATCTCAAATACTATTGTAGGTTATTGCAATTATTACAGCACTATTGCATTATCTATTGATTTTTAATCTGCCAGTAACAAAAACAAATTCCATACAATAGTTGAGGCACTCCAAAGGGGCTGATACTCCAACATCATTTAGAATATTTATAGTACCTAGATTCATAGTTTTAAAATGTGGTTATCATGTTTAAACATTGGCTTTAAATGATGTTTCCTCCCTTTTTTTTCTTTGTTATGTTTCTTCCCCTCAAAAAAGAAAAATCTCATTCTTTAAACTTGTTTCATTGAATAGTTTTAGGAAAAATGAGTTTTCTGGTTTTAGGGCAAAGCTGAAGACTCATTTGTTAAATTAGGCATTTGCCTAATGGATATAGGAGGATCAGCAAGATTAAGGTCATGGATCTTTTCTTGTTGTCAGATAATATGTTAAATAAAATCAAAGGGATGATAAACAAGGGTAATTGCAGAGAAAATCATTCCCTTAGGGTTCTATCCAGAAATCTTCTAAAATGTAAATTTTCAGAGACACACAAACTCTTCTTTTAGGTAGGTAATAGGGGCAAATAAGAGAATCATTTTCAGATATTAAAATATTGTACTCACTGTTTTAAAATAATAAAAAATATTTTTATTAGAATTTGATTTATAAATACATTTACAGGTGATTTGTGAAGTTATCTGTGGTAAGAGCCATTATCTTTTTAAGACCAAGAAAGTAATATTTGTCTTACTAAAACAAATCAGTGTCACATTAAAACATATATTTAAGCAAAGCTCAGATGAACAGAATTTATTAGATTTATAAAGGTAAGAAAATTATATATGTACAGTTTCATATGATTTTTTTTAACCATTTAAAAATTGTCAGCCAAATTCTAAGGGCAACAGTCTTTAAATTTCTTATGGAGATTAGTTTGTTCATCAGTTTATTTAGCATTAAATATAAGTTGACATTTTAAAAATGTATACTTTGTTTATATTTAGACTACATGACTGTAAAATTACTAACATATTTTATAAAATATAATTAATATTTTAAATTCAAATTTTAGTGAATTAAAGAGATTAAATTAAACATCTGGCCTCATGAAAATAACATTTCCTTCATAATATTTTATAAGAATATGTATTGTAAATACATTTGGAGCTTATCATTTGTCTATACTTTTTTGTGATTTAAAAAATACTCATTTTTAACTTAAAGTATTTTATAGAAAAGCTATTTACCACATAGCATATTTTGTTGCTTAATGTTTACACATCACATAGAATGTGTTACAAAAAAACATGGTGAGGAAAAGAAACTTCTTTAAGATTTTTTTCTAAATTATTATACTGTATAATATTTATTCCTAATCTATTTTTTTAATTGTATCTGAATAGCCTTGGGTTCTCAAAGATCTTTAGCAATCTCAGTCCATCATGGTGACAGCTTTTATCTTTTATTGATCATCAGATAAACTTGGCCTTGATGACACTTGGCCTTCAATACTGTTTACTCAACCATTTTTATAAATTTTTAAATGCTCAAAATGCATTTATTCTGGACCTTGATCAGAGAAGTTGACATTATTTCTTTAATATTCTTATTGTCTTAGAAACTCAAGAACATGACATTAAATGTGCTATTATTCAAATGCACTTTTGTTCACTTTTATGAGTTTTATTTTATTTTAAGTGAATGAATTGAGCTATCAAACTAATCTTGGGTTTTATACCTATCTTACATGACTCGAAATAATAAAATGACTAGCAATCCCATTCATTTGTCAATTTTCATCATAACTGAAATAAGAGTTTCCAAAATCACAATTACCTATCTTTTTTATTTTGTAAATTAGGGGAACTTTTCTTTCCTAGACCTATCAAGTAATTACTTGTTCATTTATTTCCCTTGGCAGCTTAATTGGTCTTACATTTGAAAAGTGTTCTGTTATAGGAAAAGAGGCTAAATACTAACTATTAAAAGATAGGAATATCAAGAATTCTATATCAGTCCATTTTTCAAATAATAAACAAACAATCATAGACTCCTTGATTTCTGTTATAACTTAATTCTTAACAAGAAACATTTGGTTTCTGGCAACCTTCATTTACCATGAAATAAAATAATAAATATAAAATAATAAATAAATAAAATTATATCATTTTTTGTAGTTTTTGGAGAACATGGAAAGTCCATTCCTTACAATTTATTTAAAAAATAAGGAAGGAGCTTATAAAGTTAAACACTGCTAAATGCAGGAAATTGTCTCTATACATTATTTAACTCTTGCTGTATGCTTTGCTGGAACCCCAGATATGCTATTTGTGAGTTAGGTCATATGACAGCATGCAGGCATACTGATGTGATCATGTAAAGATGGGAACTCCTGGTTGTGGAGGCATTTGCAATCTTGTTAGTTAAGATAAGTAATATGAATAAAATAACTTCTTAACAAGACAATTGGGGAACCTGAAAGAATAAAGGTTAGCTGAGGTTATTTGTGTGGGTTCTCCAGGGTAATAGAACAGATGATAGATGATTGGATGGATGAATAGATGGGTGGATGGATCTATCAATCGATGGGTGGATGAAAGAGGAAGGGAGAGGAGAAGACAGGAGAGGGAGAAGGAAGAGAGAGAGAGAGAGAGAGAGAGAGAGAGAGAGAGAGAGAGAGAGAGAGAGAAAGAGAGAGAGAGAGAGAGAGAGAAAGAGAGAGAGAAAGAGAGAGAGAGAGAGAGACTTTAATGGCTTATGCAGTTGTAGGGACTGGTAAATTTTTAGGGCAGGCTAGGAACTGAGATAAGATTTCTATGTTACAGTCTTGAGGCAGAATTCCTTTTTTTTTTAATATATATATATTTTCTATTGATTTAAAAGAAGAAGGGAGATGGGAGAGAGACAGATAGAAATATCAATAATGAGAATCATTAATTGGCTGCCTCCTGCCCACCCTCTACTTAGAATAGAGCCTGTAACTTGGGCATGTGCCCTTCCTTGAACGAAATTGACCCCAGGACCCTTCAGTCCATGGGCTGATGCTCTATCCACTGAGCCAAACCAGTTAGGGCCAGAATTCCTTCTTTGAGAAACCTTAGTTTTTGTTATTAAATCTTTAACTTACCTCCCACTTTATTGAGGGTAATCTTAATTAAGTCAACAGATTGCAAATGTTAATCATATCTGCAAAATACCTTCACAGCAACATTTAGTGTTTGACTAAACAAGTAGGCACCATAGCCTAGCCAAGTGGACAGTAAGACTAGCCATCACACTGGATAAAACATTTGGGAATGATAGTGAAATGTAATCTTGGGCAGAAAATTAGCATGATCTATGCCTTAGATTTGCCATCAATAAATAACATATTGAACAGTAATTTTCTCATGGAGATATGCTAAATAGTATAATTGTTTATCTTTATAAGAACTCAAATACTTAGGCCAGTGCAAATAATTTATGTGATTTATTCTTTATCTTTTACTGTTACAGGAAACAACTTAAGCATTTTTCCTAATTTATTTTTTTATTTTTATTTTTAAATATATTTTTATTGATTTTTTACAGAGAGGAAGGGATAGGGATAGAGAGTTAGAAATATTGATGAGAGAGAGACATTGATCAGCTGCCTCTTACATGCTCCCTACTGGGGATATGCCCACAACCAAGGTATATGCCCTTGAACGGAATTGAACCTGGGACCTTTCAGACTGCAAACCGAGCCTCTATCCACTGAGCCAAACCGGTTTCAGCAATTTTTCCTAATTTAGAATACTTCCCCCAGTGGTGTCAATTTGACATGTCTCATTGAAACTAGCTGTAGCTGAAGGAGTCACCAGATACAGAAGTGTTCAAATACTTTCACTATGAATCAAGAAAAATGTGAGAATAAACATTTATTTTATGAAAGATGAAAAATTATCACTACACAAAGTAAAACAGAGAGAAAAAATAAATAAGGACAAAGAATTAAACATATGAAAAGAATTTTAAGAGAACCTGATGAACCTAGATGTCTTTTCAAAAAAGGAGTAAAACAGTTAAGAATTGGTTATTATTAATCATGAAAATAAGTCAAAAAATAAATTCACAAAAATAAAAATCATAAAGCAGTGAAAACCACAGAGGAAATTGAAAAACATAAACCAAAGCTGTTCAGAATTAGATAGTAACAAAATATTCAAATATATTTTCAAGCAAGCCTAATGTATGATAATTGTTTAAAAAATAGAAAAAATTGAAGCTATCCAATAATCATAAGACAAACTAAACCACTTTGAAATTAGCATAAATAATATGCTGAACTTACATTACTATCTCCCTAAAAGACTTCCTATAATGCCATTAAAATATGATCTGTCGTTTGTTGTTTTTCTACGGTGAAAGAAAAAATGTATCTCATATGTAGGCAATAAACTAGCTGGCCTGTGATTATTAATTTTGAGGTCAACAGAAAAAGGTTAAGTAGAGTCTTGATGAGCAATTTTTTAATGTGTTTGCTTCACTTTCTATTGTTTAATGTGTTTGCTTCACTTTCTATTGTTGGGTGTCCCCTAGATGCCTTGTACTTGAAGGCCATATTCATTCAGATGTTTACAAAGATTATTCTGTTTTGATCATTGACAAGTGCTCTCAATAATTTTTGGTCCATCTGGTCATGAACTCCAATAAAGTGCTTTTTAGAACAAATTAGAGTTTTTAGTAGCTTAACCATTACTTTTATTATCCATTAAGGTTTGGAAATATGTCAACAAAGTTATCAAGTATACTCAACAATAATATGTCATCAATAAATTCAAGTAGATATTTGGTAAGCCTTTTCTTTAAACATATAATTTTTATAATGTTTTATTCAAAGCATTACTAAATTTCTTTAGTTATAATATATCTAAGTGTTTACATTTGAATTAATAATAACAAATAAACTAAATAAATGAAACAAGATATTTCATAAAATATGTTCTTTAGAACTTTTACAGAAAGAACTTTTAAGGCAGTTTCCTGTGAGGTGGTGTCTGCCTAAATATAGGAAGTTATAGAAACTTCATGGCATAAATAGTTTTGAATTTGCTGAAGCCAAAATGCTCAATATCACACTCAGTCCACATTATTATGATAAAAAAGTTTGTTTCTGCACAGCCAGTGTGGCTTAATGATTGAGTATCAACCTAGAAACCAGAAATTCACAGGTTTGATTACCAGTCAGAGGGCATGCCCAGGTTGCAGGCTCGATCCCCAGTGTATGTATGGGGGGAGGGAAAAGGGGACAGGAGGCAGCTGATCAATGATTCTCTGTCATCATTCATGTTTCAATCTCTTTTTCCCTTCCTCTCTGAAATCAATAAAAAATATATATGTATTTTTAAAAGTTTATTTCTTCAATTGAATTCTATGTCAGCAATTTTAATAGAATCTGCAAAATGTAAGTTTTAGATCTGGTAATTTACAAATCCATAATCATTTCCATTACAGTTAAAGCACATGTAAACAATGTATATTTTACCCTTTAGGTTTTTGTCACACAATGCCCAGATTGATAGCACTTTGTAGTATTTGAATTTACTTATATTCGTGGAAATGGTTATATCTGACATCATCTTTGATTCCTCAGGGCCCTCTGAAGGAACTAACCATGCTAATACCTTGATTTCAGATGTCTAGCATAATAAACTGTGAAAGAATAAATTTATCTTTGTTTTTAAGCTACCAGTAAGTTGTACTTTGCTGTGGTAGCCCTAGGACCTTAATAACAATTACTAAAGATGAAAATTTTGATGGTTTATGACATGGATGGATTATGGGGAAGTGTGGGGTACATCATCTTTTTCTCAAGAGTATCTTCACTATGTACTTGTATTTTAAAATTGCTTCCTTTGAGGGAATAAAAATTTCCTCTTCCCACTTCAGACTTTTATCCTATAAAACTCAGAAGCCATCTTGAACTATACATTACTTTATTGCAAAAATATTTATTAAATAAAGTATTATTTCTGAGTTCACTTAAGCATAAAATGTATATGAAAAGTAGGCTGAGTTCAGCTTCAGTTTCATAAAGCAACACAGATAAAATATAAATTTGTTAAAAACACAAATATTTTACACAGATATTCTTAGCTTAAGTCTTCTAAATTACTAAAAAAATTATGTCGAACTACTAAAATTATTGGGGAATTCTAGAATTTAATCATTACAAGTACCTAATTAAAAAGATAATGAGATTATGTTCTTTGAATCAACAAATACAGTCATACATCAAAATGCAGTTTACTTAATCTGTTTATTTCATATATTTATAGGATCCATATTGTTGTTTTATTTTGTTTATCATTGAATGCAAAAGCCTGTCTTTGTTATATACTTATATGTATGTTATGCATGAATTTTATTGCTTCTTCCTATTATTAATCTGTGATAAATAAACTCACATTTTCAGCTCAAACATCAAATGATGCATATACTGAGTGTCTTATGATCTCTGAATGCATAATAATCTGGCCACTCAGTGTATATCCTACATAATAAAAGCTAATATACAAATTATCCCCTCAACCAGGAGTTAGACCAGCAGGCAGGTCGGCCAACTGCCCATGAACCCTCCCCCTGGCCAGGCTGGCTGGACCCCACCCATGCACGAATTCATGCAACAGACCTCTAATATATATATATATTGAGTGGCCAGATTATTATGCATTCAGAGATCATAATAATCTGACCACTCAGTGTATATTCCCATTTCTGTGGTTCATCATATAAATTGATATAGAGGTAACTTGAAACTTTCTTTCTGATTGATTACTTTTCTATGTTTGCTAAGAACTCTATTTCTAAATTCAATTTTCCCTTTCAGCAGGTGTATAATGTGAGCAGGCCTAGCCTCAATGCTGTAGTGTTTCTTTGTCAGTTTGAAAAGATATGCATCAGCAGGTCAAGACCCTGCCTTGTCATTGGAAATTGCTGCCAATCAGGAAACTGCTCTGTTAGTTCACAATAAGGCTAGCTCTGTGGTCGGCAAACAGCAGCATGCAGCCACATGCCACTCTTTGGTCCTTTGAGTGTGGCTTTTCTACAAAATACCACGGCCTGGGCTATTCTATTTTGAAGTGGCATTAGAAGCAAGTTTTAAAATTTGGCCCTCAAAAGAAATTTCAATCATTATACTGTTGATATTTGGCTCTGTTGACTAATGAGTTTGCTGACCACTGACAGTATTGGGGGCAATTCAGGTCAAATTGTCTTTCTGGCATTGAAAGACTTTTTCTGTCCAATATGTTTATATTTGAGTATGGATATTCAAGTGTCAGGTTCTGTTTTGAAATCTATGGGACTATAATATTAAAAGCACTTCAAACTGAGTATACTTGCCTCTACAGTGTCCTAGTTTCTTCTATAACTCATGGCCCTTAACCTATGAAATCATAGGTTCTTGATTATATTTCTATATTACTTCTTAATATATCACAATTTCACCAATAGTACATCTTTAGTGTGTCTGGTAAGAATTTTTCAGGTTATGCTGCATATTCAGGCTTCTTCTAATGGAATTCACAACCATTTTATAATCCTTCGGTCACTTTTATTTTTTTGTGTGTGTGCATTAGAATGTTTTAGAGATGCGTGGTGTTAAACGCCTATGTACAAACCACTCTCTTTTCAAATCACATAGGTGGACTTTTTATTTCCCTATGTAAATATTATAGGACTATGAAAAGTACAACCAAGTCTAAGCATGGGGAAATACCTCTGAAATAAAATAAAAATTAAAAGTCTATAAATTGTATATATATTACATTTAAAGTAAGGACTATATGCATGGGATGAAAGAGATAAAATCATGTATTGCCAGTGTTATTAACATAATAAAATACTATTTTTCACTTCTTTATAATCTTCATGATATTATTTGCTGATTATCCTATCTAATAAAAGAGTAATATGGAAACTGACCATACCTCCACTACATCCACAAGCCATGCTCACCAGCCATGCCCATCAGCCAATCAGAATAAGTATGCATGTTAACCCAACCAAGATGGCTAAGGCCACAGAGAAGCAGGAGGGAGGCTTGGGTTGCCCCTGATGATGGAGGAAGCCAAGCTTTTCACAAAACCTGGCCTGCCCAGCAATCCACTTAAGATAACAAAGTTTCAATGGTTGTGCCAGCAAAAGGCTTGGCTCTGCTCCAGGCTACAAAGTTTAAATTATAGAAGATAAATAAATCCCAGATACCAGGGTCTTCATTTGGGTCACTGGGATGCATGGCCAGCCTGCAAACCACCACAGGCCCCTCTCCCAGGCCACCCCACGCCCAAGGGAATACCCACCTTGATCCAGGACAACCTTCAGGGAAAACCAGCTGGCCCCCACCCATGCACCAGGGCTCTATCCTATCTAATAAAAGAGTAATATGCAGATTGACTATCACTCCAACACACAAAATGACTGCCTCCATGTGGTCAAAAGATCTTGCTCCCATGTGGAAACAAGATGGCTACCACAAGATGGTCTGCAGGGGAGGGAGTTAAGGGTGACCAGACTGGCAGAGGAAGGAATTTGGGGGGTGACTGGGCCTGCAGGGAAGGGCAGTTGGGCAGGACCCATGTCTGCTGGGGAGGACAGTTAGGAATGATCAGGACTGCAGGTGAAGCAGTTAGGGGTGACCAGGCCCACAGGGGAGTGCAGTTAGGGGCAAACAGGCTGGCAGGGGAGCACTTAGGCATCAATCATGCTAGCAGGGGAGTGATTAAGGGGTGATCAGGCTGGCAGGCAGAAGCAATTAGGAGCAATCAGGACGGCAAGCATGCATGCAGTTGGGAGCCAGCAGTCCTGGATTGTGAGGGGCATGTACAACTGCCCCATCCTAGGATCGGGCCTAAATGAGCAATCGGGCATCCCTCAAGGGGACGCAGATTGGAGAGGGAGCAGGCTGGGCTGAAAGACACCATTCTATGCATGAATTTCATACACTAGGCCTCTAGTGCCATAGAAATTGATGAGTACAAACAAATGAAATATTATTGCTACTCTCTAACCACGTTGAGAACTTCTTATTTACCAAGTAATATATTAGCCATTTTATCTATGTTTTGCTAGTTATGCATAAAAATAATTCATTGAGGTAGATATGACCTACTTTTCTTAGATGAGGTCACTGAAATTTAGGGATACTACATGACATATGAACTTGTGCATATGATAAGTGATAGGAAAAGTATTCAAATTCTGATATCTACAACTTCATGGCTCTTTACTATTCCGTAAAACTGCAGTGTCCCTAAAAAAATTCAAATCTCTATTTCCCATCAAGAAACATTTGCAGATATAAGTGAAAAATATTGGTTTTAAAACATAATATAGTTATGTATTTTAGCTTGATTTTTAAATTACATTGGTTCTTGGTGACATGTGGAATTAAAAATATTTGGGTCTTTTTTAATGCCAAATAAAACACACTTAAAGGAGGCAAAAGATAAAGTGGATATTGTTCTGATATTGATATTTGCACAAAAAGATTATTTTACCCTGTCTTTTTTATCATGCTGGTAATAATGAAAATTATGTAATAAGAATACATAACTTGCTAATTGTTACTTGTATTTCAATCCTTTCAATAAAATAATATTATTTACCCAGAAGTAAAAAACCAGAGAACATTTTTAAATAATGTGGAAAGCAATATATCAAATAAATTTATTAAATTTGAGAATCAATAAGAAATAAAATTTAAAAATTGTGTAATTTTTAAAAAGTTAAGCAGAATATATATTTGCAGAATAGGTTTTTTTTGCCTATTGAACATAAGAGTAAAATCTATGTAACTCTAACAAGACCATGCGTATTTGCTTTTGAATTACTGTCTGATCAACTTGGTATTTTTGATGTTAATTAGTTTGCACCAACATTTACCCTATTCGGCCTTAAACAAAACAGAAGACTCATGAGGATGAAACTCAAATTTTGCAAATGTTAAAGGAATAAAACATCTGCAAGTTATTTTACATAAGCATCATAGACTGTATCCCAAAAGGCATTGTTTGAAAGGAAGGAAAGTTTGTTATTCAAATCAAAATGAATAGCATGCAGTACCTTTGGGAGAGCAAAACATATTGCGTTATAATTCTTCTCATATGCCCTAGATTTTCATATGAAAGCTCAGTGTAGCTTTCATAGGTCAGCTGCTCTTTTGGATCACCACATAATATTGCTATTTATAATATGATATATTTACTTCACAGATCAAAGAGGTTAATTACCTTATGAAATTTAGCACAGATTATAAAGGAGATAGAAGGTCAGGTCTTAAAAGTTTCAAAACAAACTCCTTTTAATTAAATTATATATTTTCCTTTCTCAATGGAAGCTGCTCCACATAGGTAGGTACATGAAGATAATTTTCAAACGGTTATGTTCTTAGTTAACTGTAAATGCACTGTTTTCTTAAAGGACACATAAATTACAAATAAAAGTTATTTAAGTTTTATAAAAACAAACAAACAATATAGCTCAGGCTTCATTATCTCAAAACAAAACAAACAAAAAAAAAACAAGAACAAAACTACAATTAGAAGTTATTTTTATTAGCCAGAAAATAAGTTTTTCTTGTCTATACAGAAGTGATCTCAATATTGAATTACTTCTGCTACTAACATATGTATTAAGCAATGTTATAATATTGATATGGATTTTTACTGTTTATTTCTTGTTAGAAAATATAGCCTACAAGTGCTAATGTTTTATAGGTATATTTTGCAATTACATCAGTAGCTGCAGTTAACCATTTATTAAAATTTGATTGAAGCCAAGACCGGTTTGGCTCAGTGGATAAAGCATCAGCTTGCGGACTGAAAGGTCCCAGGTTCGATTCTGGTTGGGGGCATGTACTTTGTTTGTGGGCACATCCCCACTGTGGGGAGTGCAGGAGGCGGCTGATCGATGTCTCTCTCTCATCAATGTTTCTGACTTTCTATCTCTCTCCCTTCCTCTCTGTAAAAAATCAATAAAATATATTTTAAAAAAATTGATTGAAGATATTTGTCATCATATTTTGAGTCATGAAATTTATGAGTCTTAGAAAAAGCAGTTCTTAAAAAGATTGTAAGTCACCTGATAGATAGAAAGATAATTATTATGACCTTTGCATGAATATCACATTTAAGCCTTGTCTTCCCTACGTATGTATTGAAAAGAGAAAATGACTTCTACCAAAGTAAAGATCTTCTATATCATTGTAAGTAGCTGAAGAGACTCTTAATTTAAATAAAAAATAATTTTTTTAAATTTCTATCAATCACTTTCACATTATATGATAAAAAGAAATACTTGACATATAGAATTGACCATTTATCTATCCAGTACAATTAAGAAAATTAAGGTTTAAAACAAATTTTACTGATCACTTCAAGTAATATTTGCTCCAGGAAGAAGAGTCTAAAATAACAAAAATAACTCACCAAAGCAACAGTTTCCTTGTCTGAATTTTTATGAAAACTGTGTTGGTCATCCATACTTTCTTCAAGATTCTCCCCTCATCTTGCCAACCAATCCAAAGCTATATTTTTTCTGTAAACTCTGACCAAATTAAACTAGTTTCTTACATTACAAGGTCTACCTTAAAGTTACCATTCTAGTTTCTGAGCCTCTATAAATGTTCTTTCCTAACTACCCAGCCCATAGGAGATGTTTCCAAGTGTCAAGTTGTGTTTTTTTTTTTTCATTGAAGTAGAAAATTCATTAATTATTTCACATGAATTACAGATTTTTGAGATGATATATGGAGGCTTTGATTTACTCCAATTTTTATTTGCTATTAAATAGCTGAACCAACTCAATTCAGTTCTACACATTTTATAACTATCTATTTTGCTGATAGTGCTACCGATAATTTTTATTTAAAAAGAATGTTTCTGATTTTATTCTCCATTTACTGAATGTGTCACAAGAATAAATAAAATTATATGTATTCTGGTTTATTCTCTACTAGCATCTTTCATTGATTCTTTGGAAGATTTTGTATAAAACTGAAGTTACATGTTCCTTGAATGTTTTATAGAACTCAACAAAAAAATGGTCCGAGCTTGTTGTTTCCTCTGTGGGAAGTGCTTACTTGTAATTTAGGTATGTTGGTGGTTAAAGAGAACATATTGGTTTTCTATTTATTTACGTGTTATATTTTGGAAATTGTATTTTTTTCTAAGAACTTATACACATTCTTAAATCTATTAGGATAATGTATTTATTTCATTCTTATATATTTTATATACTCACTTATAAACTTAATAATCTGTTTTCCTTTGAATTTAAAATCAAATTCTAGAGATTATGTGATTTCATTCCAGCCAGTATAAATGGATGAACAAATTGGACATTTTCTAATTCTAAACACAATGCCATTAATATAGTCAAAATTAACAATAATTTTTAATATCTTATGATACCTAGTTTATATTTATGTTTTATTTACTTCTCTGTCCTAGACAAACCCAGTCTGTATTTTATAATTTCATCTGCTTACTAAAAAAAAACTGTATCATTTGTGCTGTTGAATGTCTCTTTCTGGATCCATCTGTCTCTTTGTTTTTGTTGTCACTTAACTTTTTTCCTGCTTTTGCCTTTCTAATAAATAATATATAACTATAGAAGCTAAATGAGATTTAACTGTGGTTCTATATCTAAAGTAGCCTACATAATAAAAGGCTGATATGCAAATAGAGCAAATGGTGGAACAACTGGAACAACTAAACAACTGGTTGCTATGATGTGCGCTGACTAGGTGGGGGCTGGTGCAGAACATGGCTGGCATTGGCCTTGGTGGGATGGTCGAGCAGGTAAGCAAGGCATCCAGAACAAGGCAGGGCACCATTTGCTATCATCAGGGTGAGCCTCTGGTGGTTACTAAAAATTCTTTGCTTCTGCATGCCACAGTCCTTCCTGGAGCTTGCACCTGCTGCTGGCTCCAGCCCCGCTTGTACCCACTGCCGGTGCCCAGCACTAGTCCCAATCATTTGGTGCCATCAGTGGGTGTGAGTGGCATCTGCCAGCCCTGACTGTCCCTGAGAGTTTCTCGACCTCCCCTTGTTTCTGAGGGGCAATCAGATAGCAGCCACTGCTCGTACCTGCTGCTGGTGCTGGCCCCAATTGCTCTTTGCTGTCAGCGGGTGAGAGCAGGGGCTGCAGGAGCACAACTGCTGGCAGACAGGAGTCTGGGGCTGTGATGGGAGGGCCAGTGGGGGTATGGAGGATGAGCCAAAACCTGCCCCTGTGCCTACTTCAGCCTCGTGGCCCACAGTTACTTTCAAAGGACATGAATTCATGCACTGAGCCCCTAATTCACACAGTTCTATGAACTTCATATGACATCACATCTATGAACACATAGTATTTAATTTTGACTAAAGTAGTATTTATGTAATGTAATCCTGATGCCTCTGCTAACTTCAAAAACTGTGCATCTAATGATTTAATCCATGGATGATCTTGTCTTGGCTCAATATTCCAATACAATATTTAATTGCAAAATTATTAATTAAAATTATTCTATAATGAAGATTTTTTTCTAATAATTAGACGAGTATATCATTATTTTAAAATATAATTTATACAGAAGACATAGAGTACATTTCTAATTATTTTTGAAAGAATAAGAGTAATTGCATAAATTTACTTTTCTCTGCTTCTCTATCATAACATTGAGAACTAATTTTTATAAACATATTAAGCGAGGTTTAATCAGTTTAATTAAACAGGCATTTTTTGAGTTTCAGTGGTGCCTTTATATTGTTTCCTATGTCTTTCTGATAAAATCAAATTATTTTCAGCTAGTGACCCAGTGCATGAATTTATGCACATTGAAAGAAAATTAATTAGAAGAAATATTTTAATATCACTATTCACCCTTTCACTACAATAGAAGTGTCAAATTCATGACTGAAAATGACAGATGGAAACATACATGTGTGATTGGTGCCAGCAAGATCTTTATATGTGTTGTGCATGCCTTTTATAGATATAGAATAAATTTGCTTAATTAGACCTGCTTTCTGATTTAGCTAAACCATTACCAGACCAACGGAGCATCCCGATTTCTCTTCCAGGCAATTATTAGCAACACAGCAGTAAATATCAACATGAAGCAGATCATTATTATAGATCAGGCAGGGAGAACAAAGGATAAAATATTTAAGTGAAGTAGTGTTTGACTAAATTCTATGCAGTGAGAAAACCTGAAGTCGTTTTCAAGGTCCACCATTTCTTATTTTTTTTTAGTCAGGTCAATTTTCTAAGCTTTCTAAATCTCTGTTTCCTGGCTAATGAAAAGAAAATGGGATTCCATTGAGTCTCCTATCACTCTACTCCATTACTTCTGTGAGAATCAAATGAGATGAGGCATGAGAAAATACTTCACATACATTTGGTTAAAGTGTAAAATGTTTCCACCTGGTTATCAAGCAAGTGTGTTCCTGGACTGAAGAAACTTCAAGGAGGCTAGTTGCTAGGGAGAGGAAGCCAGGTATTGCTATATGACATCATTACTCAGATGGACACTTAGCATATTAGCTTTTATATATAGACACACACACACTAGAGGCCAGTGCATGAAAATTCATGCATTGGAGGAAGAGGCCCCTTAGCCGAGCCTGGCCCCTCTCACAGTTCCAGAGGCCTCAGGGGTGGAAGACGACCCAGTGATCAGGGGAAGGTGATGTCCTCATCACAATCCTGCTGCTGCCACTCCCAGCAGGGAAAGCCTCAGCTGGCTCTGGTTACTTGAGCCTCAGTGGCCCTGGGCAGCTGGGCAGCCCCCATCCAAGGCTTGCAGGTGCCTCAGGCCAACCCTAGGCAGCTGGGGGGCTGAGGGGACTGGGGGTCTCTGGAGGCAGGCACACAAAGTGGCTGGACTGGCATGGGGGAGGGCCTGACCTTATCATGTCCCTGCGGGGCTGAGGGAACTTGGCACCACCATCTTGTGGCATGGGTGCCACCATCTTTGAGAGTGTGACAGTTAATTAGCATATTCCCTCCTTATTGGCTGTGGACACCACCATCTTTGAGAGGGTGTGATGATCAATTAGCACATTCCCTCTTTATTACATGGGATAGATAGCTTCTTTACTTTTTGTCACAACAAAATATCTTAGATTCCTAAAGTATATATCTCATACCTGACTTGAAATCAGCAATTAGTCTCAGGAGATCTGTCTTGTTTTTATTTTCTTTTTCTTAGACATCATTCAATACTTACAACTGAAAAATTAGAGTAATTATTGCTATCAGAAATTGTTTTTGTTTAGTGACTTTTCAGTAAACAGCTTTTCAGTTTATATATATATATATATATATATATATATATATATATATATATATGTATTTGTGTATATTCATTCATTTGTATTATTTGTGTTATAAAGTCATGAGTTTATTAACCATTAACTTTAATATCATAATGTTTATAATGAAACTTCTTGATTTTTATTGTTTTCTGTTCTTAACAATATTTATAGATAACAACATAAATATAATTGTTTATTTTTCATCAAACACATGCCACTTTCATGTTTTCTTAACTTCTGTTTTTTTTTCACACTTTCCATTAATTTACAGAATTATTAGCTACACTATTTATCTTTCATATTATATAAGACAACAGTTTTTCATACACATAACCATGATAACATGAATTGCCCCTCCATTTTTTCATTACCTCCTACCCAGCTCCAACACCAATTCCACATGCCTTAACTTAAGGGTTTAAATTAAACAAAATAGACTTTTGATGTTACTTTCTGTTAACAAAAACTATGTTATACAGTCCCCAAAATCTCAGAAGCTGATAAAACAGGGCTCTGATCTACAATGTCTTTGGTTTTAGATCCAAATTGACAAAGCAGACTCTCTCTGAAGCATTGCCCATTTCCATGGCAGAGGAGAACATGCCAAAGTAGGCACTGGCTTCCACAGTCTCTTTTTGAAGGTTCATATCAGTGCTCACTAAATGTGATGTAAATCTTGAATAATATATATTCCAGTTTTCCTAGAAAACAAAGCTTGAGGTAAAGTCTTCTATGCTAGCACTTTGTTGTGTTGTACAATTCAGGGAAACAGAAGAGAAGGAAAATGAAAATGAGGCTGGGTAAGGTTGAACACAGTTCATAGCTTTGTAACAGAGTGTTTGTTTACAGTGGAGATCATCAAAGAGAGAGAGAGAGGCAGTATTATCTATTGCTTCTTGAATTATTCTATGGATTATGGGGACAAGGAGAATAATTTATCCACTGTCTTTAATCCACCATTATACAGAGGCGACTCATTGAGTTGTCAGCTTCTCTGAACTTCTAAAGGTTACTGTCTCTATTCTCAGGCATCTGGCGTGGAAACAACAGCCAAACACAACAGCAGAGGCCTCAGTGAGAGCCACAGAATGCAGGTTTGCTCAGGTGAGCCAGAAGAGTGACAGTGTCCTGAGAGTCTGCCACTGCATTTCTCCTTCAGCATCAACAAAGCAACACCTGGACAGAAGGCAAGCAGCTTGCTGTGTATGCAGCTTATAGGAAGGCTCTGTTAAGGCTTCTTCAAGGGGAATGAGAGCAAGGAAAAACTGGGTCAAATGGCCATCGGAGCTAAGTAGATAGAGAGCTTTTAGGCAGATGGAATTCTCATGAGATGGCAACAGAGCTAAACCCAATAAAGATGAGACTCTTTAAGATTATGAGCATGTGGTTAGTTTCAGCATCCATAGAGGGGCCATCAGTATCAAAGCAGACAACATTGATTTATGCTTTTGGAATCATGATATTTTTAAATTCTAAAACTACATGGTATCCATAGATAAAGAATTATGCAAGTAAAGAAGTGAGAGAGCATGCACAGTCTGTATATTTCATAGATCCCAGCACTCTTGATTTAGGGATGGTCACAGGGATTCAAATTACATATCTTACTCAAGATCATAGGGCTAATGATAGGTCTGTAATACCCACAAGTCCATGAGTGAGAATTATGAGAATCAGGTGATACAATCTAAATCTGATGTGATTGAAAAGCTAACTGTCACACACATCTACTGCCTCATTGAACATAACTTTAAAGTTACTCATGAAATAAGTTAGTTTTAAAAAGATGAATTTCTTATTCAATAAAAAAGGTAGTTCAAGAAATATATTCTTACTCCAACATTTGTATTCAGATTCTATAATTTAAGTGTATAATCCAAATTCAGTATCTATTTTTATTACTGAAATAAATCTTTGCAAAAATTCATTATGGGGACATTACATTGGAATAAAGCATTTTTTAAAACTATAATTTTAACAATCATAGACCTATAAATATGTAATATAAGCATATTATTATATTTAAAATATTTTTAAAGTTGATAATCTATAATATGAAAGAACTGTTTTTCATACAAAAGTACAAGTGCAATAAATATAATATTCACAGATAACATTAAAACCATATGTTTCATTAAATTTTATTCCTAATATTAAAATAATTGATCATGCATATTCTATAAAATACTTTTATTAACTTTAAGAAAGTCTCCAGTAAAGTATTCATCATGTGTCTTCTTCAATTGTACATAAACATTACTCATAAGAGAGTCCTGAAACCAGGACTCTCAAATATGTTTCTAGACCTATACATGATCCTTTATGCTTTTTCATTACACCTTGAGAGACAGTAACCAGAGTTCCTCACTCTCCTAAAAGACCATTAAAGTCATCATTATGCAGCCTCTGCTTCTCTGATTATACCACTGGCCACGCACCAGAGAGACGGGTGCACTGGAATTAGTGATAAAGGCCAAGTGCACCCAGCAAAGCTTCCACTTAGGCCGCTATCGCTGCTCTGCCACCCACCCACACCTTATGAAATTCTATGTCAGCTGCTTCACTGACTTTTGATATCGGAGAAACCATTCTTCCTTTAAGCCTATTATAAACAAGTAGGTTAAAGAAAAAATATAGAGAGAGTTGCTAGTGGAGTGAAAGGAAAGTTTATGCCCTACTGTAGCATATCATCACTGTATAGCCTTCTGAGTGAGGAAGAAATTGTTAGCAAATGCAAGGAGAGGTGGAATTGCTACAAATTAGAATGACTTCTCTTTAGTAAAGCTTAACATTTTGAGTGAGTTTTAGTTTATTTATCAGGAATAAGAAGTGTGTCAGGTATAATTTTATTAATAGTAAACAAATTACATAAAATAGCAGAAAATGTGAAGTGGAAATCTGATTTCATGGGTTCTAAAATACACAAATTTAGAAATATAGGTTTGTTTTTATAATCTGCCTTAAAGAAGGGAAACTGATTCTTTACTTCTGGCAGCATGTTAAATCATAGTTTTTAAAAACATGGGGCTAGAATATTTTGACATTTTGAGACACGGGTAAATATTTTATGAACCAAGAGGGATCAGTTCAATTTATTGCACTGACGGATTCTGAGCACATCAATATTTGCAGAGGAAGTAAACTAGTATGAAACGAAAACTAAAATAATATTTAAAGACATGATTCAAGTATATGTACATTAACCATGACATTTGGAACATTTAATTATCCTTACCAGATTTGGTATTGGTAAAAGTAACCGTAAAATTCTTATTTTCGACTCAGCTGAATGTAATTGGTAGAAAAGGAAGGGGTTGACTGTTCTGAGGTGAGGAAATTACTTGATGGAGATAATAAATCAGTAATGAACTGCATCATGCTTTTTAGATCCAACAAATGACAGATTTCATACTAACAGAATCTAGAGAAGACATGCCTGCATTCCATAAAAAAGTTAAGTTACAAAAAACAATAATTTAAAAATAACACTTTCTATTTCTCCTGAAGACAATTTCTCAGAGAATAGGAGAATGGCCTGACTCTGTATTGTAATTACATAGTAGACACTGCATACAATTGGAAAATCACCCCTATACTCATAATATTAAATTATAATTAAATTATAACCACAGCATTAGAAAAATTAGTAGGTAAACTTAAAAATAAGTCCTCATAATATTTTATCCATTGGCACAATTTTATTAACTTTGGCTTTTATTAAAAAGTATGAAGTTATAGAAATTGGTTAAATGGTTGGAAAATGAGTTTAATTAAAAGCCCACAAGTTTTGAAAAATGAGATCTTTGATGGCTGCATGCATTGATAATCCTTTGACGCAGTTCTCCCATTTTCTAACTTAAACCCACAAGTTAGAAAAGAAAATGAGCCCTTTCACCTTAACTTATTTATATAAATGTTCTTTCCTAAAATCATGTCTTAGTTCTGGCTGGTGTTCTAAGTATTAGTTTGGCCCGTGAATATAAGGATCATGATTTTGATTCCTTGTCAATGGCAGGAGGTACCTGGGTTGAAGGTTCAATCCCTGCCCCAAAGTATGTGGGAGGCAACCTATCAATGTGTCTCTCTCACATCTTTCTCTTTCTCTACCACCTCCTGCACTCTCTTCTCTCTCCTTACTTTTTCTCCCACTCGCCCCTTCCATTTTCTCTAAAAAAATCATTGGAAAAAATATCTTCATGAAGATTAACAGAACAACAACAACAACAACAAAACATGTCTTAGACAATCACTGTCTTAAACATAGGTGTTTATAGGAAAACTAGGAATAGAGATCTAGAGATGGCCATATCAATATCTCTGTAGAGTTTAGAGAAGAAATGTGAGAACATGTACCACTTTTCCGACCTTTGTCTGTCCTCTATGTGTAAGAAGCTTGTATGTTCAACCCCACATTGAATTGATATGAGCATGATTTTATGCCATACATATTTCTAAATTTAGATGTAAAAAAATGAGACAAAGAAAAAAATTATTAAAAGAACTGATAAATATACTTGAAATAAGAGCAACATCATGGAAATCTTGCCTTATAATTAAATTGAAAGTGTTTACTAAGAAATTATAAAGGACATCTGCTAAATGTCTGTAGAAAGGTTTGATATTAAACGCTGCTACAGGAAAATGGCATACCATCCATAATTCTGCTAACTGATTGTCTTCCACACACAAAAAAAGCATAAATTATCCTCTCTTTTGGAGATGCAGGAGAGCACACTGACTGAGAGCAGGCATAAAGATCTTTCAGGGGAAAGACTGCAGATGAGCAGCAATACCTTATAAAAAAAAGAGAGAACATATTTCTCAGTTAATAAGTAAGTAAAAGGCAGTGCTTTATAGTGCCCATTGGAAAGAACCTCCTCTGGCAGTCGGAGAGTTAAAGAAGGCACTGAATTTAAAGGAAGTTTTAGCACATGTGAAATTATAAGCTAAATGAAGTCTTATCTCAATAGGTAATAAAAGTCCTAATACATGTTGTTGACAAGATCAATTGGCATTAGTACATAGAAGCCATAAATTGATTAATTAGGACTATGACAGATTCGGCCAGTATAAGGAAAACATAGTTCTTTAAAAAACAGAAAATTTTTCACTGAGACTATGTATTAACTATAGTAAGCATTTTGACGTAAGTGAAGAGAAACTGGAAGTGTATTATAGAATTGCAAAATTATATCTATCATCTGTCTCTACACACATATATAATATTCTCTCAATTAGTAATCCTGTGGCATTCTTAATTACTCCTCTTGTTTACCTATATTTTGGAGTTAAATAACTCGTGGGTATTTCTCAGATAGATACATACCCTTCAAGACAGAAAGCCCCTTCCTGTCCTTGATGATTGTTCCCAGTGTCACAAACGGGCCTCACAGGTCACAGTTTGTTACTCCTCTCCCCACAGATTAAAACTCTCTTTCCTCATAGTTGATGTAGAGAATGGTTCTAGGGCAGTTTATGTCCCTCCCACAACAGCTGCTGTCCTCCTCCAAAACCATTTTCTCGGGACTCACCTTCCTGGTTTGTGAGCTTCTGTTGAGGTTCACAGAAAAAAGGCCAGCAAGAGGATGTATTTGTATCTGTAGCCACCAGGGCTTCTTCTGCCAGCCTGTTCTTGGTAATTCAACTATTCTAGCAGAATTCTTCCCACCAGCATGATGTGCCCTTTGTCCTTCTAATACAGAGTTTGTTCCCCATACCTTTCTACAGGAATTGATATCTCTTTAGATGTGGGGTTATTTGGCTCCTCTGAAATGTCAGATCTGTGATTGGTGGGGACAAAGTCACTGACATGCATTTTTTGACTTGAATTTTTGGAGGGGTAGAGGGTAAGTGTGGAGTGAATATATTTCCAACTGTATATATACTCCATAGGTGAAACCAAAAGTGAATGTAAGCCAGTTAAAGTCATGAATCCTGCCTTTTAAACCAGAATTTAAAACATTTACATTGATCAAACATTTAAATTATTCTATTTTCACAATAACATTGTATAAATGCATATTTTCATATTAGAAATAATATGCTATCATATTAGAATACAAAATCATATTAGAAATAAGAATATAAGCACTAAAGAGATTTTTAAAAAATGAGGCACTATGAGACAAAATATTATACCAGATTCTTTACTCCCTGGTCAGATATGACATAATTATATTTCATTATGCTTGTAAGAAATAAAGATTTTTCTAATTTTAAGAAGTTTCCTTTTTTAAGATAGCTCTAGGAGTTAAAACTTTGTAGATGGCTGGGCATATAGTGAAGAAATAGCAATATGATAAAGGCATGCACACTAATAAGGTGAGAGATGATTGATATTAATACTCCACAGAAACTTCTGAAAGTACCTTAACACAGTTTGAATTATCCAACAAAATTTTTATAATGAGAAATAAAGAAGAATATGGGTAAGTAGCATCAAAAGGAATATGAGAAAAATCATAAGCATCACAAGTAAAATACACTATATTCAAACAGAACATTCTAAATATCCAAATAATATATTCTCCAAAGAATATTGATTTCTCTTTCCAACTACCCATTTTTTTTTGAGTCTGTGTATAGAGGCAATTATAATTTAGATTGTTTTTAGTCTTTTGGGACCAAGAAGAAATATCTGAATGCAGAAATGTACTCTTTATTTGCTCATAAATTGGTTTGTTTTACAACCTTATCTTCCCCTCTGACTCATTGTATAGGTAAATTTAAGTGTATGCTGCAATATTTTCCAAAAATCCTTTATTTCAAATTCCTAGAGGTAATATATATTTCAAATAGGGTCCTATTTTAAGGAAAATAATTGTCTATTAGAAAAATGTGCTAATTTTTCATCCAGATGCCATATTTTCTTTAAATATTACATATTTAGGATTTAGCATAGGCAAAGACATTTACATATTTTGTATTTTATAAACCTAATCATTATTTTTTTATTTTATAATTATGTTATTTTAAATATATTGAAAAATATATAAGAATTTGAATAACAGTATAAATTTAAATTAAACAATATATGAAAAACCAATGCCTATATACATATGTTTAATATCTTAGTTAATATACTGAGTATTTATATATATACTAAATTATTTCATTTTTAAAACATATACCAGTATATATATCTTTATTGATATAAAAAGGAAGGGAGACAGAGAGAGATAGAAATATCAATGATGAGAGTGAATCATTGACCAGCTGCCTCCTGCATGCCCCTTACTGGGGATCGAGCCCCTGACACAAGCATATGCCCTTGTCTGGAATCAAACCT
The DNA here is from genome assembly GCA_004026805.1 of Lasiurus borealis. Lineage (NCBI taxonomy): Eukaryota > Metazoa > Chordata > Mammalia > Chiroptera > Vespertilionidae > Lasiurus > Lasiurus borealis. Next base: position 49,814 of record PVJN01012358.1, read on the forward strand.
GGAACTCTTCAGTCTGAAGGCCAATATTGCATCCACTGAGCAAAACCAGCCATGGCTCATTTCTAAAATAATCCAAAAAATGTTAGTTAATATCATCCTCATTTTACAGATGATGAGATTAAGGCATGGAAGATTCAAGGCCACCTAATTAATAAATGTTAGGGTCATGATTTAATTCCAGCTCATTTATCACCAATGTCTATATTTTTAATTACACAGCTATAAAGCTTTAATGAATTTTTGTCCAAGAAAAGAGAAAAATGGTATAATGGATTTTAATTCACACAGAATTCACATACACACACCCTTTCAGAAATAGTTTAGTCATAATAAAATCAATTCTTAGTGAAGTTAGAGGAAACTTTAGGTTTAATATATGTTTTATTTAAATGTCTTCAACAGGATCCCTTTGTAAGGCTTTATACTCTTTTTACTTCTTCATTTTAAATCAGTGCTGTGTAGATGATGGGGTATGATACAGATACATTTTATTGATTGATGTTTTTAATGCTTAGTGTTTAATAAAAGTTGTTTTTCTTCAAGGAGTATTGGATCTTGGAAAGATCCAGGCATTAGTCATTGACATTTCACTCATGTTGCCTTTAGGTAAACAAATGCACATATAAATCCCCCCACAAAAGCATTCACTTCCTGACTCTGCTAGATTATCTATTAGAAGTTGGCTGTTTGCACTTCCCTGAATAGATCAAATTCCTTTATGGCTATCATCTTTGCTCTTTCTGTTCCCTTTCCCTGGAATTCTCTTTCCAGAGGTTCTGATTCATTCATTTCCTAAAACATACGCTTGTTCCCACCTCAATGTCTTTCTTACCTAATATTTAAATTTATTCATTATAATTGACATAATCTCAGATGATAAGGAAAGTCCATCAATTGTTTCCTTCACCTCACTGTAAACTCCCTGAATGCAGGGACATTATGTACTTTCATTAGCTCTCTGGACCTGGTGCCTAGAATAGAACCCAGAGGAAGTGCTTAATTAATACTTGCTGAAGAAATCAGTAAAAGTTCAGTGTTTGCCATTGAAGTGGGCCCAAATACTAATATCTCCACCCTTTTAGAAAAGATCAGGAGAAATGAAAATACTTGATTTATTGAACAAGCCACAAAACTGTTGAATCACCCCCCTTTAGTAAGGTTGAATGGGTAGATTTTGGATAAAGGGTTGCCATCTGATTTTATTTTCAAATACACTTTCTCTTTTATAAAGACCAATATACTGTGGGGATGACAAATTAGGAAGTCCAATTATATGAAAAATACTACATCTAGTTTGGTGTTGAAATACTTATATTTTGGTAACATAATATTAAGTGGCACTAATTACATGGTAACTATAAGGTCACTAACATGAAAGCACAGGGCTGTAATTTGGCCGCAGCTGTGTGAACTTGGGCCTTTCTGGCTGAGCACATTTTGAAAACCTGGATGCCACTCCAGAGATACAACAATGAAGTCTGTTCAGAGTAAAATTCTGAGGTGATGATTCTCCAAAGTACCCTGTAGCTGACAGATGACTGGCAAGACTTGTTAGTAATGAAGTAGTTACAAAAGTTACCATTTCTCTTTCTAGAAAGAAACAAGAGGCTAAGGAATTCTTTGAATTAGTGCCTGGTGTGCCAGGAGGGAGTGCAGAGGAGGGCTGTCAGAGAGTGTCAGAAGGACCCTGATGGGTCAGGTGGGTTGGACATCTAAAATAATAAAAGTGTAACATGGTAATTAATCTGGACATCCTTCCTTCTGGACAAAGCCGCAGCAAGTGGGGGATGAGGCAGAGGCAGCAGAGGCCTCTGGCTGAGATGGCTGTAGGCAGGGGCCGGAGCCCAAAGTCCTTGCACAAATGCCGTGCATCGGGCCTCTAGTGGTTAATAATCATGCTGGGCTTCTAAATACTTGTGGCCAACCTCCCATGTCACTGCTGAAGATGCCCATGTCCTAATCTCTGGAACTTGGCATTATGTCATATGACATTGTAGAAGCGATTTTCCAGAAAGAGTCCAGGTTATAAACCTTAAGTAGAGAAGAATTACCCTGAATCATCTGGTTGGGCCCCATATCACCACATGGATCCTTAAAATCGAAGAGAGAGGTAGAAATATCAGTCAGAGAGGACAGAGGAAGAACAGGAGCTACGTATTTAGAAAATGAGAGGGGTTTACTTACTTTGAAAATAAAGATAGCTCCGAGCCAGGGAGCACACATAATCTTCAGAAGCTGAGAATGACCCGCAGCCAAATGCCAGCATGCTATGAGGACCTCACTCCGACCAACTGGCTTCTGCTATCAACCTGAATGGGTCTGGAAGTGGATTTATCCTCAGAGGCCAGCCCTGCTGATAACTTAATTTTGAACTTGTGAAGTTTAAAGCAGAGATGTCAACCAAACCCACCAAATATCTCATCTATAGAACTCTAAGATAATACATATATGTTATATGAAGCCTCTAACTTTGTGGTAAATTATTATGATGTAATGATGATTGCATATGTAAAAATTATTACCATTTCCTGTGTTTGGCTATTAATCTTCTATATATATATATACACACACACACATATATATATATATATATATATATATATGTATATATATACATATATATATATGTGTGTGTATATATATATGTATATATATATATATATATATGTATAATATGCAAATCAATCAGATGGCAGAGCAACCATCTGCTATGATGCACACTGACCACCAGGGGGAAGACTATCAATGCAGGAGCTGCTTCTGGCCTGCAGGTCCTGATTGCCCAATCAGAGCCTGCTGGCCAACCTCTGGGTCCCTCCATCTGGCTGACAGGCTCCGGTTGCCTTATGGGGAATAGGGAGCCAGGGGTGGGTGGTGGCCGTTGAGGGCTGGGGGGCAGGGGGCGTTGTCAGGCAAAGGTGGGTGTGAGTGAGTAGGGTCCTAATCACCTAGCAGGTCACCCCACACACAAATCAGAGGACAGGCCTAGGGATACTGACTATGCACAAATTTCGTGTGCTGGGCTTCTAGTCTTTTAATAATTATTTTATTTCTATTTAATATTTTGAGTACATTTTTAAGGCAAAAAATCCTTAACTTTCCCATTTTATTCATTAATATTTGAAACTAAACTTTCAACATACATTTAACACCTTTTGTACTGTTACAAATTATTTCTAACTTGGGTAAATTTTATATAAATTACCATTTATTTACGATCTTGTAGTTTTGATCTGCTTTTCTAAGTATCATAAATTATAGTGTGAAAGGTATGAGATTTAAGGATGAATATTAAATAAATGAAGGGGTGCAAGATTGACAGTGGGTAAGAGGGAGATAAAAGAATATAAACTTTTAACAGTAGATGGACAAGAGAAGTACATAAGTGATAAAAACAAAGAGCTTACATTAAAATTTCATTGGCTGCAGTAACAGAAGCCATAGAAAACAGAATAGTTCTTGAAAGGCAGTTCAAATTTAGCTAATTTTTAAATTTGCTCTTTTGATTTAATAGTAGAAAGAGCTTTGGATTGGGAGTTAAAAGACTTGGATTTTAATATCACGTTATTCAGGTGTTAGTCCTTAAACAGATCATTTTGTTTCATTGGTAAAAGACATGCCATTGCCAAAACCAGTTTGGCTCAGTGGATAGAGCGTAGGCTTGTGGACTAAGAGGTCCCAGATTTGATTCAGGTCAAGGGCATGTGCCTTGGTTGCGGGCACATCCCCAGTAGGGGGTGTGCAGGAGACAGCTGATCGATGTTTCTCTCTCATTGATGTTTCTATGCCCCTCTCTCCCTTTCTCTCTTTAAAAATAAATCAATAAAAAATATATTTTTTTAAAAGACATGCTATTCATCAATATCTCTGGCAAATCTCTGTTATTATTAATTTTGCTAAAATTCTTCACAATTTTAAGCACGTTTTGTGGAAAATTAACACTTTTGGCAGGGAAATTGCAGATGGTAACTGAGAACAGGAAAATAGAAGTGTGTTTTATCCATACGTGTGTGTCGCTGAGAAGACAATGTGTGAACAAGG